>JAHWXV010385493.1:0-11890 GCA_024586415.1 Phrixothrix hirtus | reverse complement strand
TATATATATATATATATATATATATATATATATATATATATCTATTGTAATTTTGCATCGCTTTTTCACATTAACATATTTCGCTGAAATCTTACATCATAAGTGTTTGATGAATATCTGGAAACTACAGGATTTAGCAAAACAATGATTACAAATGAAATTAAACATAATAAAATTTTCTATAAAAAAATCCATGCAGCTTTTTGCTAAACCGTATACTTTGGAAGATAGAGCAGAGCGAATTTTGTAAGGGTAAGTGCACCCAGATAGTTTGCTTACAGGATCTTCACCACAAAGAAATATTTTATACATCCTTTGAAAAATATCTGAACTATTCCGAACCCAACGCGTGGGTTAAAGGTGGGCGCGGTCGACCCTGGAACGTGACCTGTCTCATTATTGATCCCTTCAGTATAGTTTCGTTCAGTTTGGCAGGTGCTAGTTCTATTTCCAAATTTTCTGCATGCTTGACGAGTTGTGAACAGTAAAATAAAAACAATTATAATAATTATAATCATAATTGTAATTCACGTGCCGAGTGAATAATTATTTTTGTGTTAATATTTCTGTTTTAATAGTTTTATTTATGACATTCGTTAAGTGATTATAATAAGTTAAACAAATTTTCGTTGATATGGAATGTGCAATGTGAGCTGCTCCCTTTTATAGATAAAGGTGGGAAAACTGCGAGACTGACACAAAAGGGAATTAACAAAATCATAGAGAGTAGTATGATTTTTCAAGATGGTGTATATGAGTAGTTTAAATACAATGTTACTCTTGAAGAGCATGAAAAGTATCGATTACACTACAACCGCAATCCTCAATAAAAGAGGTGTTATTTATCCCCTCGAAAAATGCATAGGGTGTAATTTAAATTCCGTACGCATTGCTAGTTATCTGCGTCCCAATGCATTGAATACCATAAGAAATCTTCTCGTGACTGCTAATAAAATTGGAAAATATTGTGTGTGGGAGCAAGAAGTTCTTTTAATATTGTGTGCTTTCATCGATATTGTGGCCAGTAAAGGGATGTATCACAGGTATTGTTTTTCTAGGTTCGATAATGCAGGATCTAACAAACAGAGAAGCAAGTGTAAGAAGGGGTCAACACCGGATGCAGAAAGAATTGCTAGATTTGAAAAGTTATGCAATTTCCTAGAGGAAAATGACGAATGTCAATACCCTTTGAAAGAATTGTGTGAGATGTGTAGCGATTTGAACCCAGGAGTAGAATTGTACAGTGACATCTGAAAAGAAAAATTTTCGAAGAATGTGGCAGCAGTATAAACATTGCTTAAATTGAAGGTAAAACCAGAAATTATTCACCGAGACAACAAACCACGTCTATACAACTTACAAAATTTCGCTACAGCTGACCAAATTTTGTTAAATGATGAAAGCATCATTCCTAATTCGTTTATATTATATATAACCGAAATTATCAAACTCACAAAGCAAACCAAAGGAAGTAGAATGAAAATTGCTCAAACCATTATTGCTGCAACTTAACTGAGATCATTGCTGTCGCCGATTCAGCTTAGATAACAGTTCATCTCCACAGAACATTTGGACCAAGTGTCACGTTTTGCCAATTCTAATTAATAACCAGATCTATTTTCATATTTTTTGTATCAAAATATATCGTTTGCAGGTAATTGATATTATAGCAAAATTAAGAAACGCAGATTAAAATTGAATTTAAGTAGTGAAAAATGAATTATAAAATATTATATTTAAATTAATGGCGTAATTAAAATATTAATTAAGAAAATCCCATAAAATGAAGGAATCCCTTGAAACAAATGTAAATACCAATTTAATTAAAATAATATCAATTAATAAAGAATTACATAGAAACGAAATACAAATTCAAGTTCAATAGAAATAACATGTGATTCAAAATAAGAGCGAATGAAAGTTTAATGTGCTTATTACCACAGCGTGAAAAGAAGAAATAAAAATACAAGCTAAGTGTGGCGATCTAGAGGTGAAAGATACAATAGAACATATAGATTAAATAGAAATCTAGATATAAGTAAAATGTAAAATAATTAGTTATAATTTGAACAAGGTGAAGATAACTAGTGAGGAAAACATTATAATATTTAAGGTAACTTAGGATTATAAAAATTTATAAAAATTGTTAAATAATTGAAGTATAATTTTAAAGAGGTGTCATTATATATTTCAGTCTACATTAAACAAAGTCAAAGATAACACTATCAAACAATTTCATATTAAACCAGATAACACAGGTTTATAGAAGGACAGAACAAAACACAAAACATAAAAGTTTTATTGACTCTCTTAGCTAAGGATGTGACCTCCCTATCATATTATCCATTAAATCATTTTCTCGTAAATTGTTTTATGTGATTTAGGACGTATTTCATCTCATTGTGATCGTAGAAGCCTTATGTCTCTATTAATACTTTAAAGACATACTACAACAGTCACAATTGAGAATAGTGTTTTGTTTACACCGTTTATACTTCGGTAGCCCTAAAGATGTTTGTAAACATGACAAAAGGACTTTTTCCGCTGTAATACAAATAACCACCTAGCAGAATGGGATTCAAAGACCTTTAAAACATTTACCATTTGGTCTTCCTATGTCATATAGCCATTAAAAAGGTAAAATAAGTGGTAGAATTCTTGCCGAACATTCTCTTACCTGAAAATTACTTCAAAAACACACAAATACTTTGATATTAACAATTCGAATATAACCACTCATATGGAACCATGTTTTACCATAAATAGAATGCGAAGTATGTTATGTATGTCAAATTAGTAGTATAAGGATCACAGAGTTGTATGTACACAGACTTAAGATTGTACAGTGTAAATATATTAATACGAATCTCAAAATACACATATAAAAATAAATACATTTTCATAGAAGATACGATATATACTTCGACAATAAATAAACTTGTATTGGAATAGAATATGCAGGGCGCACGCAATATAAGGAACACTACTTTAATAGCAGAGATATCTTAATATGTGCAACATAAAACGCTTCTAAATTATGTGTTCAAATTGCACAGTTTTCGAAATATTTGTAATTAAAGTTTTCAGCCCGGCCCTGCTTTTTAACTTGGGAACTATATTGAACAAGAAATAGATGGTCGATTTCAGTGCACCACTGATGAATAATTTTCAGTCGATTATTATAAATACTCGATACGTTTATTATTGTTTAAAATAAAAAGTTTTATTTTCTTCCTTAAAATTTCTAGTGGTCTGTTAATTCTGCAAGTTTGCAATTTCTTTAAAATAACAACAAGGTTAGAACCGATTTTTAATATGTCTACATTTGTATTATTGAGTTTAAAAGGTTTTTTAACCCTTTAAAGATGATCGTAACATTTTCGTTACATTTCAAATAAATTGTTATTGTGAACTAAATTTAATGCAAATTTAAATTACTTTTTGCCTAAAGATTAAAACTAATTTAGGCTTTAAAGGAATAACTTTCGCTTTTACAAAACCGCTTTAATACGGCGTTAAATTTTCCTGATAAAAATATTTTCATATTATTAATATTTCCACTTGCTTGTTTTCTGTATAGTTTAAATTTTGTGCAAATAGTTAAAAATCTAAACGATAAATGAATTTCATTAAAATGTTGCTTAATCTATATTCATTAAAGCTTTATTCATACAAATTATTGTAAATAAAACTTCTATCAATTTAAGATATTTATCAAATAAGTTTACAATAATTAATTTGTAAATAATTATAATTAATAATCAATAGTGTTTTACGACATACAAGCAAACTTAGATGATTTAAAGAGATACGTTAAACTATTTTTATTAAAACAACTGGCGACTTTGACTCGAAGAGGTACTCTAATAGTGAAGGTAATATGACAATTTGTTAACAAAACCGTCATATTTGTGTTTTTAAATATGTTTCATGGTAAATGATGTTACAGATCCGTATGCATGATAGATTTTTACGTGAAAATGTAAGAAAATTTCTTTTACGTTAGATTAAAAATTCCTACAGATTTATGTTCACAGATGAATCAGAAATTATATTAAATAAACGAAATAAAATACAAGCAAAATCAAAGTCGAGAGTGAAAAGCCACGTAACGTTGTCTTTATAATTTAGAGGCAGAATACTATTGATAAATTTGAATCTAAGATACATTTCCTCACCCTTTAAATTCAGCTGTTTGGCCGGTCAAATTAGATAAATCAATTTGATACAAAATATCTTATGTCAATCTCTCAAATTAATGGAAAACATCAGGGAGTCGTGGCATAACGATTTTGGTGGACCTATTAGTTAATCTGGGGAACTGAGTTCCATATGCTGAAGCATTAAAATTTGAAAGATCTGCATCCTTGGAAGATGAACCGCACATAGATATAAATTAAATCTATCTGCAGTTCGTAGTCGATAATGCATATTACAACATACATTTTATTGATGACCGCAATGCATTTCATGCAATGGGGGGCACTATTTGTATTTCTCCTCAATCTGAAGTTGATTAAAATATCCACATAGTGTGGACTGGCATCGTTCCTGCAGCTGATGAAAATTCCGGGGTCTCATACAAGTACAAACTTACAGTCCTCCTCGTATGTCGGAATATTCGACCATAAAATTTGCAGTAATGGAAGAATAGAAGGTAGAATATTTATCTGCGCCAGCAACACGTATGGTTAATCTGATTTGGTTGTGTGGGAACTGGCTAATTGGAGAGCATTATCGACCTGGCTAGAGTGGTTTTTGGATAACCGCTACATAGGTAAGCCATTTAAGGACAGAGCACTTACATCTTTTCTATTTATAAATTTGGCTGCGCCAAATGTGGTCGCACCAAAAAGTTATGGATTCAATACATAGAAATGGTGAAAATAGTAGATATTTTTGAGAACTGAAAGAAGTGCAGACTTTATTCTATCTTCATTGTGTGCATCGTGTACCTCCAGGATTTCGTTGAGCTGCCTGGTACCTTACCTGAGAAAGAATTCAAAAAATTCATTTCGAATGTTGAATTTCTCTTAGATAACTGACAACATCTCGTCAGAAGTTTGAAGTGATATTGGAATTGAGCAGGTCTTGATGAGGCCCCTGAAGACGAGTGGAGGTTTGACCAAGGAAAGAGGGATTTCAACTTCTACTATAGCCAAATGGGTACGATCTACGTCTGCTTCTATCAAAACTATTAAGGCAATAGAGATATTTGGTGGTGTTAGAGGCGTTACATCAGAACAGCATGTGGAACTGCAAGAATGCAATCAAAAGCGGAATACCAAAGGCTTATTGACTTACAAAACATAGCTTCAAGACCGTAATTCTTTCTCGAAATCACCTGAACTTTTTTTTTATCCACTTGTGTGCTTTCAGACTCAAGTGTTACTTGTGATGAGGAAGTTGATAAAAGTAGAGCTACCATCAGCGAAATTGAAATAAAAAGTTCGCGAAATCCATTTGAAAAGTAATCTTACTGTTAAAAACCTGGCGAGTATGGCGTGTTAATCCCAATCATAAATGGTACTATTTGTGTAAACCTCAGCTAGCTATTCTATCATATGGTCTGTTTCGTTAGAAGAGATGCTCAGCTTCATAAAATCTTTGATTATAAGCTTTGTGCATATTTGCCTTCTTTATTTGGCGAAGCTGGATTGATGAGAAAAGGAATCAGATCTTCAATAGTTAGTACTTTTGAAACTGAAGAAATAGCAGCAGCTAGCGTAATATAGGTAGGACCACTTCATGTAGTTGATGGAGAACTTCTTATATATAGTTTTGCGTGGAAATGTCTTGCTATATTTAAAACAAATGCCACCACGTAATAACTCACTACGGGGAAATAACTGTGGTATTCGATAGATATGAAATGCGACAGAGCACAACAGGCGAAGAACACTTGCGAAGGTCATTCTTTCATTCTCATGTGGATGTAAAAGTTGAGGGCAATATTGTGGTTAATCGGAATCAAGCTGAGCTCCTGTCAAATAATAAAAACAAAGTGGAACTGATATCTCTCCTAAAGACTCACCTGCAGAGAGCAAGGTGTATTATTCATCAGACAGAGGAAGATAATGTCTCCCTTATTGTATCTACAGCGGTTCATAAGGCTGAAAAAGGCTAAGAGATTCTTCTGGTTGTAATGATACCAATTTTTTGGTTCATTAATTGCCTTTTTACCTCTTAAAATCTATGCAAGGATGCCTGGAAAAAGTAACAAGGCAGACAAAATTTATTGCATCGACTCCATTCAGCAACAACTTGGGGACTCGAAACACCTATTATTGGTAGTATATGCATTCACATGATGTTATTCTGTGTTCAAAAAACATTAGTCTGCAGACTCAGTTGCAAGTGATCAATGACTAAAATGCAGAGCTTCAAGCTATTGTCGGCGCAGAGGAGGCTTTTTCGTGTGAATTTATACATATAAAGACACTATCAACTTGGATATGTAAGACATCCATTGTTTTTGAAGACAATCATCAAACAGCCCATTCATTCGCAGATCAAATTAGCTACTCTCTCCCATACCTTGACTGTAGATGAAGAACATTCAAAGAAAGTTTACTATCAAGTCCAGCGGTAGAATGGAGAGAAATCGAACAAAAAGAGTGGATCTGGAATGAAGGAATGGATTGCTTCGACCAACAACTACAAACAAAGCACCTGCACCAGAACAACTGATATGCTTTAACTTCTGCTCGTATAATGATGACTGCACTGTGGCGTGCGAATATCGTAGGAGTACCTTAAAATACTCAAACGTTTGAATTTTATACTCGGAGTAAATGTAGCAAGATGGATCCAATAGATGATGCCGAAGATGCTGATGATCCTGATATTGTTGGACAACCGCCAGATGATGAAATAATACCTGCAAGCTTTAGATATTCATTTTTCTTAGATTTTATTGGTTTTATATTAGATTAATATTGTATGTATAGATTTTCATGTAGGAATATATATCATTTATACATATAGGGCAATTTTTTGAAAAGTTTCAATAGGCCGTATTTTGTTTAAAATAAGAGATATCAAAAAATGGAACAAATCGTTTCGGTAGTACGCAGGGCGAGCCAAAGTGTTCCCGCAAACATGGCGACATCTCCACCCCCACCCGCTAGGGTCGCGCCTCTTTGAAATCTTAAATGGCAACTCTCCCTTGCGAAACGTTATTGGAAAAGTCTTGAAAAATTCTTTTCGTTGATATCATACAAAGATAGATTAGGATAACACATTAAAAAGTTACTAAAAAATAAACTGATCGGCTAATATACTCGTAATTTACCTGATAAATTGATCTAGTAAGTAAATGATAAAATACGCTTTAAGCAATGATATTAATTTATTTATGTTACACTTATGTAGTACAAAATTAAATTAAGTATCCAAACTGTTCACCAGTTTGTTCTAAACAAAATAAACGCTGTTCAAATGTACGCCTCACATTTGCATTCCCTGATTATCCGATCACGAAGATCTTCTATTGAAGCAGGCTGTTTCGTATAGCACTGACTTTAAATGGTCCAAAAAAAAAATCAAGTGTTGTAAGATTCGGAGGTCGTAGTGGCCATTCTATAGGACTTCTTCTTCCAATCCACTGTTCCGGAAATGCGTCATTTAAAAATTGCCGAACAGCAGCGGCATAATGAATTATTAAATTTTCATTAAAATTCAGGTTTCCGCCAAGATTGCGTTAAGTCTCAGCTTCATCTGTGATAAGAGGTTCGATAGTATCCTGTAGCATGGTTAGGTAGATATTTCTAGTTAGATTTTCTTCGAGAAATAGAGAACCCACGATTTTGTCTCCTAAAATATCTGCTTAATCGTTATTTTTTTGGGGTCGTTGGGTATATCGATCACGAAAACGATGCGGATTTTCATCCGACCAATAACGGCAATTGTGTTTATTTACTGTCCTATTTAAGAAAACCTAGATTCGTCACTAAAACACATGCTTTTCACCAACTCTAGATTATGGTTAATTTTCTCCGTCATCTCTTAACAAAATTGAAGTCTTCGATCGTAGTCGTCTTGGCCAGTTTTTGCAGGGTTTGAATCTTGTAAGGCTGAAATTTATTTAACTTAAGTGCTCGTCGAACCGTTTGTCGCGAAAGTCCTGTCGTAGTCGCTGCTTTTCGAATTGATGACATTGGAGTTGCAGCAAAATGACCTAGCACTTTTATCTGGGCAACTTCATCCAGTACTCTTCGTCTAATTCGTTTCTAGTTTACCACTAATCTCTTTTCTTCAAATTTTTTAGCTAATTTTGCGACATAGCTATGACTTGTCTGGATGTCTGGCATTAAAAGCAGCAGCTGTTCTTAACGCAGACAAACCCTCCGAACCATAAATGAAAATAATTTCCACTTTTTCAGATAATGTGTACACTACGTTGATGATGTTAAATCCAAAAAATGCAGTTTTCTTGATAAGAAATATTTAAAATTCAATTAAAGCACGGAAAATGAAAAATTTGGCACTTACTTTCTCTTTTACTTAATGAACAAGAAATTCCAAACATTTTCTTTGCACTACAGGCAGTAATGACCTGACACAACACATGAAATTTTTGTCATTTATCTATTAGATCAATTTATTCGATCAGTTTATTGTTGAATAACTTTTTACTGCATTATCCTAATCTACCTTTATATGATATCAATGAAAAGGATTTTCAAGACCTTTTCAGGGGAGGGTTTCCATTTAAGATTTCAATGTGGAGGGTGGCGGAGGGGAGGCATGGCCATGTTTGTGGGGACACTTTCGTTCCCCCTGGGTACTACGGAACCGTTGTCGGCCATTTTTGGATATCTCTTGGTTTAAACAAAATGCGGCCCATTGAAACTTTTCAAAAAGTCACCCGGTATATTAAAAGCATTGATGTTCAAAATAATTTTTGTATGCACAATGATACGTTAAATTATATTGTAATAAAGTTCTACTCTGACTTGAATAGTTATTATTTAATTTAACGAATGACCCCCTTTCTATCTTTTATACCTCACCTACCCCATATCTGTTAATATGAAGACTACATTTTTATATTGAATCAAAGTTTATCTGGTTTGATTTTACATCTTGAGATACTTTTCGACTACAAAATATTGAACTTTAAAAACTTCTCCCTCCCGTATATTAAAAACTACGGGGTTTTGTAGATAATTTTATTTTATTTAATTAATTCAAGAAAAACTTATGAAAGGTTCCATTTTTATCACTTCACCCTCCCTACCATCGCACCGCATAAGCTCGACGTTGTTTGTTAGGAAATTTTGCAGAACGTGAAGGAGAAAGAGTACCAAACAATTTGCAACCACCAAAGTATTGTTCTTTTGAATGTTCGGGTCAATAGCTGTTTTCACTATACTATTCTGGCCGTTGAAAATAGGGATAGGCTTAGCTTTTGAGTTTTTACTTTGCAATTCTTTCAATTTTTTTACTACAAAATTTTACTTTGTAGCGAATTTTTAACTAAAAACATTGATTTCATTAAATGTGAGCAGGAAAACCTCTTATGACCACCCTGAGTGCCTTCTCTTACGGGAGCTTGAAAGTATGGTATGGCACTTTACTTTCATCCCAGTACTTCGTTATGCCCCTGTAATCGTTGATAGAATCCGGTTGGATTTTGATTCCCGAGCTGACATTCTTTGCAGTCTTGATTTTCAGGTTTTGCTGCTTCAGATACTTTACTATGACGGACCATTCTTTTTTCGACTTGATTGTGATAGGTGGGATTTTTTGCAGTCTTTGTGGGCCTACCGCTATTGAAGTTTGTTTTTGGTCGGTTGAGGTCGACGGCGAAGCTTCTTTCTCCAGGTCCAATAAAGCGTCATATTTGTTAGCAATTTCCACTCTCGAGTTGCTTGCTTGAGAGCTGTTGGGAGGCTTCCTCTTTCTGTTTTTCTGCACCTGGAAATCGTCAGGTGCTCGCTCTTTCTCCGAAGAGTACTCCATTTTCTGTGCTAGGAGTCTTATTGTTGTCTATGTAGCCGCGTTTCTCATGGCGTATTCATGCAGCATTCTTGCCGCTACTCCCGCTGCGACATCGCTTTCGTTTATGCGAAGTACTATCTTCGGTAAGTTTTATAACACTTCATCTGACGACTTTTTCGGTTTTTTTGGACTTGCGTTGTTCACCCACTCGGGGAACTCGATCAACGCGTTACGCGTTTTAGTGTCTATTTTTGCAGTCATGATAGCAAATAACTCGATCGTGTTTATTATATAATAAAATGTGTGTGTATTTCACTCGATCCATTGACTCTAGGAGCAAAGGGCCTAAGATGAGACGTTGAGAGATTAAGTGCAGCTAGTAGAAAAATGACCGCGCGCGTTCGCTGCTCATGGTAGACCCTCTCGAATGTCTCAATGAGCGTCTGAATTAAGGTGACAACGGAAGTTTCCATTGGTTTAAATAGCATTTGGCTTGGATTACTTAAAATTTATTATTAATTACTATGCCATCCTTATGCTGATCACTAGTGCAATTTGTATGAATCTTTAATTTCCAATAATTTTAAAAGTTGGAAACTTTTGCGTTGTTTTTCTAACAATCGTGAATGTTTGAACATTTTTGCACAGCTTTAGCAACAGATTGGATCCCCTACCAATTATTAGGGCAGACTATATTATGGGTTTCTGTATTATTTACTTGTATCGAATACTATTGTAATTTTTTTAACGGAACTACATTATTGTATAGGAAATGCACGCTTCTTATTTGTTCAGCAAGTTTTTTTTAAGTATAAGCAATCCTAATTAATTTTAACCAATCTTATGACGAACGCGCTGAGGATTTAGAAGTGCCGCATCACACACTGCATTCACAGCTACTTTAAAAAATGACAGACCGTTACAACTTTAAGATTGAGCTATATTATTTGTCTTTTTATATAGCAAATATTGGATCAATACTCAAGTAATGACAATGAGTACCTATTCTAAAATTTTGTTTTTAATTGTAAGTGTTATACATAACTATAAATTCAAAACTATTTTGAAAATGCAAGTAGACATTAGTATCAATTAATAGAAGAATGAAAAACTTAAAATTTAATGGTTTTGCAAACATATTTTTGGGATTCCATGAAATAGAATGAAAATTCTTTATTAGACATAATTAGTGAAATTTTGAAATTTTAAATATCTTTTCTAAAATTTTAGTTCTATAAATTTATTTCTACGATGGCAGACGCTAGCCTCAATTTAGAGGCCCATCAAATTAATAATCGTCACCAGGAAGATCGAACTTGGTCTCTAAGACCCTCCCGATTATCGAAGAGTAAATATATTAAGGACGTTTTACATTGAATATTAATGGAATATTTAGGAAAAATGTGGTTTTCTTTCAAAACTTTGCATGATAACGCAGATGTGATAGTTACTCAAAAGAAGCATGTAAAATTATTTGAAGATTTGTAAAATGCAAAAATTATGAGTGGATATTATTATAAATTATTTAATCATTTTATATCAGAAATCATTTATATGCAGTTTAATGGATGCTTGGAGTTTATCTTGGAAAATAGTGGAAGTTTGCAATGATATGTCAAGAAATTATGAGTAAAGATAAATCGACTAAAACCAATTTGATGTTATTTAAATGAGGCGTCATACAGAACCCAGAAGTGGTGCTTTCGAAGAGGCTTTTTCAGTTGAAAATTGCCCATCATCTAAATTTAAAGTAGATTTTGAAGAAGTTCACAATTTGTTACGTACAGCGTTACTTGAATATCTGGACATATATATATGATTACCTATTTCATTTACACTCCATTATGTAATTTATTTATGTATCACTTAATTTTTGCTGTAAGACGTTATTCATAAGAATATATATATATATATATATATATATATATATATATATATATATATA
>JAHWXV010385491.1:0-16906 GCA_024586415.1 Phrixothrix hirtus | reverse complement strand
ATATATATATATATATATATATATATATATATATATATATATATATATATATATATATATATTTGATAATAAGAAAACTATAACTAATGAAGTTTGTTCAAAGATGAAGATCACATGGCTCTACCTTGCTAATAAATGGGGTTACTTCTCGTATGTAAGTCAATCTGCTATAGCTACTCATAAGCGTAGCATATAATATTCTGCGTATATAACATTGTATCTTATATGATTGGGTGCCAATTTGAGATAAACACAAATTAAATATTATAATTTTATACCTTTATCGTGGCAACGAAAATCATTACACCGCCTACGAAAAAACATAGCAATAACTACACTATTATCCCAACGTTCAAATATTTAAAACCTATTGTAACT
Organism: Phrixothrix hirtus; assembly: GCA_024586415.1. Classification (NCBI taxonomy): domain Eukaryota; kingdom Metazoa; phylum Arthropoda; class Insecta; order Coleoptera; family Phengodidae; genus Phrixothrix; species Phrixothrix hirtus. The sequence goes on along the minus strand of JAHWXV010385491.1, from coordinate 16,528 downwards.
GATAAGAATATTAGTTTAATTTTCATTAATTTATTGAAAAGCTGTAATCGTTTATTCCACTCAACGTTGACGCAGTAGCTACGTCACGCGCCATGTGAATCATGTCATTGCACATTTTATTGACTTGATGTTAATGCTATGCTACCTTAAATCGAGCTCATCCCACTGTAATCCAAAAAAAAAGGATGAATGCAATGTAATTCCATTACAATACAATTGAAGCCAAATCTAATTGGTTTTATTTTGATATCCAACACAAAAATGAATACCATGAATAAATCTCTCTACAATTTGTTTAAAATTCTTTGAACTAAATATTAAGAATCTATTTAAAAGGAGGTAGTCCTTCTTATCTATCTTTACAATCTTTATTTCTTAAATAAATGCCAGTTATTTATGTTTATTAATTGCAACAGATGTCCAAACTTTACTCAGGCTTAAAATTAGTGGATTTTTAATGAGCTATAGTATGCATGGAATACGTCACCCATTTACAGCAGAAAACAAAATAAAAAACATCAAGTGATAAAGGCGCAGCTAAAGGTGTGTTAGTAATCATAAATGAAGACTTCATATCACTAGTCAAATGGAAAACGGGTCGAATCGTGGTTAGGGTAATGACAGTGAGGGGAGTCGATAAAAACAAATAGCGGGTAATAAAAAGAGCAGTGACAAAAATATGTTTCGCCATTCGACAATGTAGTTATGTAGTACAGATTTCACTAAAAATAAAACATTGCAAAATATATCAATTGTATACTTATACACTGATGAAAATGGAAAAATTAAATTTACAAGCTCAAAGAATGTTAAAAGACATTAAGTAAAGCAACAGATAAACTTTTTACAAAACAAATTTGCATTTTTACTTCAACTACCATAGTTTGTTACAATAATATCTGTTATTTCAACCTATACGGATTTTTAAATTTGATAACAATAGATTTCAGCTTTTAAATGACTGTTTTGCTATGGCTAGATTAAATGTACAGTATACAATTAATTGAAATACGAAGAAATGTTTGATTTATTCTCTTTATCGTTGAATTTGATGTTTAACTAACATTGTTGTCTGCTTTGTTTGGCAGCTATAAACAATTATAATAAATTGCTTGATTACGTACTTGAGCTACGTAATCTCTATTTAGATTTAGAATAAAGTAGATAAATTAGTTCGAACTGCATTGATCTTCATCAACCAGTTCAGGATATTAAACCCTTCCGTATAACGGATTCTAATATTTACAATCCTTTACTGGTACCTGCTAAGAAGTTTTTGCATAATCGGTCTAGACAAATGTTTACTTTAGTCACCCTAGCGATCTCACAAAATACATTTAATTAACTACTTATTTATATTTCACGAAGTACGAGCAACGTTTTACGATCTTTACATTTATTGAAAATTCAAATTAAATAAAATAATAAATCATCAATATTCACATTTAAATATTAAAATACACTAATCCTAAAGAAGCATGTAATGTTTACAAACCTTTCTGTCATTTCCCTTTTCAAACTAATGCCAGGTAGTAGCCAAGAATTTAGGGTATTTTATTTATGTGAATTAGGGAAAGAACTTCTAGTTATTTAGATTTGTTGATTCAAATTAAAACAGAATTTTATTTTAAAATTTAATTAACTAACATGAACCACTTTTGCCTTTGTTCAATGTACGTTTTTTTAAAATTAATTTTGGTTTGTATTTTTTTTCGCTGTTAAAGTACTAGACTTCCATCTGGCTTTTTAAATTCTAGGTCAGCTGTCTTTAAAAGGATTTACGTCCCTTTTACATATCCAATTCAAACTTGCGGTCTTTCTTAAGATTGCGCCTATGATCATTGGATTCTATCTTCCTGTTACCTTAGGAAAATTTAATTTACCTTGATATGTAAACTTCTGAACATAATGATGCCACTATTCACACATATGTGACACAAAGTAAGATCATATACATTCTCTAACTTCAACGGATCTTACAACTTGACTTCTCTTGGTTGATTCACCAGGAATACTCACGGGCACAAGAAAAGATAAAGACGAAATTGCGTCCTCAGGTCTTATATTAACATTCGGACATGCCACTCCTGTATTTTCTATCCAATAGCTGCTTCCAGATTTAAAAATGTTTGGTTACATGCTTGAAATAATGAACGTTAAATTTCTGTTCAAATAGACGTTTTTTTCCTTTGCATTTTACAGCTTAGGCCCTGGTTTATTTTTATGGTCGGTAAAAGGTGCTTCCCTTTTGGCGGTGTCTTTACTTTAAGAGATTTTATGTAAAACGTTTCATTGAATAAGTCAGTTTTACTTCCCAATGGTTTGTAGTTTATTATGGGGCACTTTGAATCTTGTAAACTTATAACTTTTTACAATCTATGAAACTTAGTTTAAAACTTAGTATTACTGGTTATTTTATGTTACACAAATTTATTTAGAAATTTAAACTAAATGATAGTGTATTTAAATTTCTAATGTTAGAACACATAATTGTTTACTTATTAATTAAGGTGTCTAACAATATTAGATTAATAAGAAAAAAATTGTTAATTAAAACTACAAGTAAGATGTTCCTTCAACAGTTTAAGAGATTGTTTGCACATCAGCACATGTAATTTCATTAAATAAAAATGTGAAATTGATAGCTTCTAGATGGAAAAGTTACAACAAAGAAAATAGGTAACTGGTATTCTAATTTACCGACCATAATTATGTTAAAATTTATATTACTTAAAGTAAAAATAGAAATAGTTAAACTCGGCACTAAAGGTATTACAGGTTTTAAATACAACATTATTGATTATTTACATTTTATTTACGGATCATTTTTATGTTTTAAATATAAATGCCACACGAAAAAGTTGAAAAGCACATTAATTAAGCTGTTTTTTAAAATTTTATTTTGTGGAAATAAAAAAAAACAATTTTTTCTTTATTCTTTGTGAATGCATAAAATGAGAGGTAGAGAAACGAGGTTTAACTTTTTGAAAATATATCAAAACAGCACTGTATATAATATTGTGGATAGCGTTTTGGAAAGCTTTTGACATTTTCTACATTTTCTATGTAATAAATAATGGGAAGTCCCAAAAGATTCAACTTGACTGTCTAATTATCTTGGAAGGTGAATTAAAATCACACCTTTATGACCATCAGATATTTCAAGTCCCGTAATTTTCTTTTTTTGGAGCGTTTTAGTGTTTCCAGAAGTTTAGATGACTCTGTATGTGTGTATGTCTTTATTAGTTTTAAGTCGCATTATTTTTATTTGAAGGTGATGTTTTTGGCTTGTGTTTAGTAACGCAATGTAAACAGATACAAGACGTTAAAGTTGCTTATTCACTAATGGTAACTATAGTAATGAATCAAACCCTACCTAAATAAATATTGTTAAATAATTTCGCACGTTCTTATAACTAATAAATACTATTGTAAAGGACCCTAGCGAATAGAACAGGTTGATTAAACTGATTATAACACAAAGCGAAAGACTGAATTAGGTAGAATACGTATGTATATATCTACATAATGAAATTGCAAAACGTGTTTCCTATCAATTTTATGTTTTAAGTTTCGGGAGAAACAAATTTAGGGTTTGTTATGAATTTCTTAAACTATCTAGATAAATACTTTGAAATGTTTATTTTATAGCTATTTACCCTACTACAGAACAAAAAATAAGTTCCTTTAAATGTTTTTCGTGCATGATACAATTCCTTCTACAGTTTTTTAGTTATATTTATCAAAAAATATTATGTTTTCAGATGTAATATAGTATAATATTTTAAATTTTTTAATGGTTTCAAATCTGCGCATTTGGGCAGAATTTGTAAACCTTATCTGATCTATATTTGCTTGGAGTGTTAAATACAAGCAAGCCTTAACGAAAATAAATTGACCCTCATAAATGAATATCAACAAACGATAATTAATCAGGGGGTTAATCGTAAAGTCGTAAAGTAAATGAATCATCTGGGTGAAAATTTCACAAATAAAATCAGCTGTTTATATTCATTCAACGATAGCAAATAAAACCATAGTAAATTGCAAGTGAATATCATATAATCGTAATATGCAACCTTTTAATAAATTTAAAACAAAGAATTTGTTTTACCTTATATGCAGTAGATTTGTCACACTCGTATCTTATTGTACCTTGAACAATTTATTTCAACAGAAATTCTTCAAATTACCTGAAAAGAAAATCACATTAGTAAGTTAATTAGATTTATACTCATGAATTATAACTAGAACTGGTTGTATTTACAGTGTACACTAATTTGTACCTATTATTGAAAGAAAAATAATTAAAGAAGTTATGTAACAATTTTATAAAATGAACTAATGAAACAAGACAGTTAATCATTTCCTAACTATTACGCTGTAATTTAAGCTTAAAATATTTTAGAAAATAAATTACGAAACCGTGCATGGGCAAATATTGCATTTCATATTAGAAGCAATGAAAATTTCAAATTTGATAATTGTAAAAACAGCATCTAGTTTAACTTTTAATTTTAACCGCATCATGCAAGAAATAGAACTACATACTTCAAAGAGATTTCTTCAGACATTCACTTTGATTTCTTTTTACATATCAAAGTATTTCGATACCCTAGACAACTATTTCGTTATTTTTATGATGTATTCTGCACTCAATACTCAAAGGCATTAATTTTTCGTGTTATTCGATTGCCAGTAATTAAAATACCTGTTGATAAAAAATTTTAGTCAGAGGAAATGAAAGAAGAGGTAACGATTAAAAATTTAAAAATTGTAAAAGCTAATAATAAATTAATACGTCAGATTTTATAAGCAAAATATTTCGTTTAAAAGTTTTACAGTCCATATATTAATCAAAATTTAAGAGAAAATCTCAAAATATCAAATATTGTGTTTCTACTATTTGTGGACTTTGGACGTCATGCCTCAATTAATAGAAGTTGCATTTGAAAACCTAACCAAGAAGTACCAACCAAATAAATGCATTCAGTTTATAAAAGAAATTTATCTAACGATACGAGGTTTTGACAATAGACTCGCGAAATACGTATTTCATTTCATTATTGGCAACACTTAAGGCGTGCGCGTGCAATCATGGATAACCAGATGTTTACTAAATGTTTAGTGCAGATGCCTTTAATGTAGTACCTGTTTAACATATTGCACAAGCGTTTTCTGTGTGTATTTCAAAGATATTTGTCTAAATGGAAATAGTTTTACGGGAAAAAGGATTATTATTAAATTTCCAGTAAAGCTCGTTAAGAGCTATGGATTTATTAGTACGAGTGTGAAAGGAGGCAATAGAGTGCTGAATGAAAGGCAAAGAGCGAACCAAGACAAAAAAAGTGACAACGCAGAATCAAGTCTAAATACATCAATGTAAATGACATTGATAAGCGAGAGCGGTCTGATTAGGGAAGTAACTAACATAGAGATGCCGCCATAATCTACGCATGCGTGGAATTTGTCAAATCTACCGTATGTTATAAGACAACTGTCAAAGTTTCAGCCAAATACGTTGCGTCCTTTGTCTCTTACAGTTGTTTAAAGTAAACGTGTTACGTTGGGTTTGTGAATGTGGACAAAAGAGAATTTCCTGCTGTGATTAAACTAACACTTCCATATTGCCGGGAAAATACCCAAAGAAATTAAAGATGAGTTAGATAATGCTTACGGCGAACCTGCGCCATCATTGAAGACAGTTTGTTTCTGGGTGAATGAATTTAAACGTGGCCGTACGAGTACCGAAGATGAAACAAGATCAGGACGCTCGAAAGAGGCCACAACTGACGAAATGATCAACAAAGTTCATGATATTGTTTTAAATGATCGTCGATTAAAGGTGCGTGTGATAGCAGACACTATGGGTATATCTAAAGAACCTGTTAGTCATATCTTACATGAACATTTGGGTATGAGAAAGCTGTCAGCAAGATGGGTGCCGCGTCTGCTAACTGTGTACCAGAAACGAATGAGCCTAACAACTTCTGAGTACAGTTTGACCACTTTTTAAGCATAATCCCGTTGAAGTTTTGCGTCGATTTATTACCTTTGAAGAAACTTGGGTACACCACTATTATACCCTCGAAATAAAAATTAAATCCAAACGATGGGTAAAAGCCGGTTACAGTGCACAGAAAAAAGCAAAATTCGATTCCACTAGTTAACAAGGTTATGACCATCATATTTTGGAATGATAGTGGTGTTATCTTTATAGATTATCTGAAAAAGGACAAAAAATTACTACTGATTGAAAAATTAAACGAAAAACGACCGCATTTGGGAAGAAAGAAAGTGTTTTTATATTATGACAATGCACCGGCTCATTTATCGAACATTGACACGATAAAATTGGTTGAATTACGATTTGAAACACTTCGTCAAGCACCTCATAATTCAGATTTAGTTCCATCTGACTTTTATTGTTTCCAAACTTGAAAAAATGGCTAGATGAAAAGATATTTTTATCTAATGAGGAAGTGATTGTGGAAACAAATGATTATTTTAAGGCGTTTGATTCGTCCTATTATAGTAAAGGCATTAAACGACGGGAAAATTATTCGAACAAGTGCATCGAGTTAAAAGGGGATTATGTCGAAAAATAAATGTAATAAGCTTGAATAAAGTACCTTATTTTGTACTACTTACCTTAGTTTTCAGACCACCCTCGTACTTAGTTGACTGAAGAAAAAAGTGAGACAATTAAGGCAAGAATTGTGAAAAAATAAGCGACCTATTCACGATAATGCAATTATATATGCGTCAGTAGCGGTATACGATTTCATTAGTAAAAATTCCACGACAGTGCCTGATCACCTGCCTAATTCACCTGATTTAGTCGTACGTGAAAATTTTGTTGAACGAGAATCGACAACATTTCTCAAAACGGTTTTCAGCAAATTAAGCTCAAATTTTCAGAATTTTCAAATTATAGTTTCTATTATGTCTAGGGACGGTTTCGCTCAATCATCCTGTATAGGAAATATATTTATATGAAAATGAATGTTTACATAAATACTAATTTATATATTGTAATACGAGGATCACAAGATAAACTTTCGCAAGAACATGTACAATATAACAAATAGTAAGTAATTTAAGCCTATTACTTTAAAAATACTTTGTTTTACATTTTATGCACTTAGTGATTCTTCAAAACCCGTCATCAGAAGCGCTTGGAGCCATTTTTCAATAGAAACTTCAGTATTCAATGCTTCTACAGTCTCTTCAGAGGAATTACATTTTTTCCACGCAATTTGACCTTAATTGTAAGAAACAAGAAATAATTACTTAGAGTCAAATTCATACTATAGCAACCCAATAATTCATCGATTGAATTGACTAAGAATGCCGTTATTTGAGAAGCTATTCCGGACGACGTATCACCGTGGTGTAAGATTACGCAACCTCGAACATGTTATTCACACACTTTTTCTAAGATTTCTGATAAAAACAACTAATAGAATATTAGGTATCATTTATTATGCGACGATATGTTAGAGGAATTACCACAAGGTAACCTAAGAGCCCAAATAGTGATACAACCATATTCTTTGTACACTCCTAAATCGCTCACATTTTACTGGCTTCTTCATCTTGGAAAACCTATTGTGGCGATTGTCTTATAATTTTCGGATTATAGTCCTAAATCCTTATTTCGACATCTGTGAAAATATTAATACATGTTTTGCAGACCATTTCAAATTTCAGCAACTCGTTCGTTTCATTTTTAACACTCGAATAAAATATTTGAAATAATCAATAATTTCCCAAATGTTGACAAAAATTTGTGTTAATTTCAGTCCTTAAAAATTTCAACCAAAGCGAATCGGCTATTTCGCTCATTTATACAGCGCAGCGTAGGGTATTAATGTTTTTGTATAAATTGCTGTGATTAAGTCTTCGCCGAAAATTTTTAAATCGTATTAGTAAATCACAGTTGACGCTGTTAGATGCTCATTATTATATATTCATTCTAATTCATTTTGATTAATTGGCATAGTCTATAAAAACATTTTCAAGGAAATAGATTTATGTTATAGCTAATAAATTAAAGATGAGGTGATACATAGCTTATTCTAAGTTATTTTGGCTTGTACAATATTGGCTGACTAAAAACACAAAATCTGTTAAAATTTTTCTTAACGTTTAATATGGAACGGATGCGTCTCTAGAATTATAGTGTATTAGGTTTTTATTGTAATGAGTAGCAGTATGTTCTGTTTTATTTGTTTTCATGCTAATGATTGTTGTTCTTGTAATAGATAGGTAGATTCTTTGAAATATATGTTAATTTTGAATCTTTGTACATTACCAATCTTAATAAACTTAGTTTTCTTTTTATTCATTAATTTGCTTCCGTATTTATGACGATGAGAGTTTTTTATAATTTATTTATACATTAGAAATTGGAAGTACTCCTTGTTATATAAAATCTAAAACAGTTTTACGTTTCATTTTATAATGATAAAGAGGTTTTCAGTTTATAATGTACAAATAAATTATAAAAAATTCTGGCAATGTTAATATTAACAAAATACATAAGTATAGAAGAAAATTAATAAATAAAAGAAAATCAAATTTAATAAGGTGGTCCATGTAGCAAAAAATCCAAAATAAAGGTAATCTTTAACTTATACATCATAGAATCTACCCATGAGTTACAAGTTACAACAACCTATTACAATAAAGACATAATAAACTATAATTCTAGAGAAGCACTATTTCCAAATTAAACGCTGTGAGAAATTTTAACATATATTGTGTTTTTTAGTCAACTAATACTGTACAGGGTAAGCGAAACTCGATGTCTCAACTGTTCTTAAGTGGGATTGAGTAAGGTCCATTTTAAGTCAAATTTGCATAATTTCTCATATTTGAAAACCTAGGCGATGACGTCATCATCGGTTTTTTTTCAGAAACACCTATATTTTAGCATATTTAAAAAAAGCCAATTTTTTGAACAAATTTTGTAAATAAAAAAATTTTTTATCTTTCTCCGTTAAAAAATTAGAAACAAATTTGTAAGAAAAGGTATTACCTAAAATTCGCAATTGTCACGACTTAAACAAATAGCCTTTGGAAAAAATAACAAAGTCGCATCTGTTAATAATTAAATATTATTAATTATTAATGAATTTGATTTCCCAATTTGAGTTTGTTGAATATAGGTCAGGTATTACCTGTTGCTTCTAAATAAGCTTTTACTTTATATTTCAATAGAAAATATACTCTTATTTGAATTAAAATATTAATTGTATTTATATAAAACGATTTATTATCAAACAACTAATGTACAGAAACATTTTAAGAATTTTTGACAAGTCTTATTAACTTTATAGAAATTTCTTGACCTGATGATGTAGAATTTAATCTACGAAACCGGTCGTAATTAAAAAGAAATTTATTTGAGAAATTTGGATTTTTTTATTTATAACCAATAGGATTAATTATTGTTATTAATTAGTATTAATTATTAATTTAACATTAAGAAACACAGAAAGAAACAAAGTATGTAGGCAATCACTACAAAAAATTTTCAATGTTAGCACCTTCTACTTCTTGACACTTTTCCAATCTCCTTCTTACTTCTCTCACTGAAGCTTCGCGTAACATTTCTCCAGATAATTCGTCGCAAGCGTTTCTATTTTTTTCTTTTAAATGTTCCAAGTTAACAGATGGTGTTTTGTAAACTTTATTTTTCAAAGTTTCGCACAATAAGAATTCTAGTAGCGTCAAGTCCGGTGATTTAGGCGCCCACTGTATCGGTCCATTTATACCTATCCAATTTTCTCCATAAGTTTCATTTTAATATTGTTGGACAATTCTTGCTTTATGGGGTGGAACTCCGTCATGCTGGAAATACATGTTTGCTCGCAACTGTAATGACACATTTTTGAGAAGCACAGAAAGCTATTTTTAAAGAAATTGTAAATATCGCTCACTATGTAAAACTTCTACGTAAAAAGTGGACCAATTAAATGCCTATTAATACTACCACACCAAACATTAATTCCGAAGTGTCCTTGATTTTCAATCGGATTGACAAAATGTGGATTTTCAGTAACCCAAAAATGTTCGTTTGTTATTAGGTTTAGCGTTACTAACAAACCGACTTTCGTCCGTCCATAATACATGCTAAAAAAATCGATTGTCATCTCTAGGTTTTCCATCACTTAGGCAACATAATTAATTCTTCGTTGTTTATGTTGATCTGACCAGTGCTCTAAGTTGTGAAGTTTATAATCGTGACAACCATTTCCTTTTAAAAATTTTCGTACCGAACTGTATCTTAAATTCAACTCACGACAGTCTTGCCGAACCGAGTTCCTTGGATGGTCTTCAAAATACTGCAAAAATATGGGCAACAGTATTGTCAGAATTGACTCTTTTAACAATTTTTTTTCCTTTTCGAGAAGAAAATGCTTCGTTATTTGCACGTAAATTTCGTTCCAATCTTGCAAATATTTTTAAGCTTGGAATAACATGTTCAGGGTATCTCTGGGCATATAACTGAACTGTTCTTCTAAGGTTCTTTTAAGATTCCCCATAAAAATGTCGACTTTTTCGTTGTACGTAAACATTTTAAAAGTAAAACAATACTAAAACAATATTTGTCAACGATTAGCTTAATTATTGACAGATGCAATTTTTCTATTTGTTTCCAAAGGCAGCTTGTTTAAATCATGACAACTGCGAATTTTAGATATTACCTTTTTTTACAAATTTGATTATAATTTTTTAACGGAAAAAGATAAAAAATTACTTTATTAACAAAATTTGTTTAGAAAAATCAGCTCTTTTTAAATATGCCAAAATATAGGTATGTTTCAGGGAATAAAAATTCGATGACGTCATTGCCTTATTTTAAAAGTTTTCTATCGTTTTTCTTTTTCTTCTAATAGAGCTGAGACGATAATTTATAATAAGCTGTCATTCACTTCATATTTAATTTTTAACAACCAGAATCTATAATTATTTCCTTGAAAATGGCTTTATTGGTTATGCTAATTAATTAAAATGAAATCAATTGGAATAAAAATGAAATTAAAATAAAGAACATCTAACAGCATAACATTACTTTACTAATACCCTTTAAAAAAATATTTTGGGGAAGCCAATCAACATTTATATAATTTTGAACCCCAAATTCACAATGGATCATTTTTCATAATTAATGTTCTTACGCTAACAACAGTTTTTAGTAACCTTTCAATAAAATTATGGCTGCAAAATTTTCAACCACAACGTTATTTCACGAATAAATCAGAAAAGGTTCTAAAACGGTGATTTATTCTCAAAAACATGGCGAAATCGTTCGATGCACTATTTTGCAATCAGTGACGGTTTAAAATCGTAAAAAGCCATCGCAAGATACTCTATTCAACTTAAATTTTATTTCTTTAGTAAACCTATTACAATAACAATATATAAAATATATTAATAATATATATAATATTAATAATATATATAATACATGACAATAAATAATTTTTCTTCTGTCAACTTCAGTTGTTAGTTGAGATGGTTCTGTTCCAAACACTCTTCTAAAAGTCCCGTTAATGAATTGTAAATTCTAATTATTTGGAAATTTACTTAGTGACCCTCGTAGTACATTTCCCACAAATATATAAACGAACACTTGTTTTATGTTTCTAAGGCACCTTTCTCGTAAAAATGGCGTAAACGTGAAGGTGACAGACTTCAATTTTATTCACAGGATGCAGAAAATATGTTTTACGTTGCACAGCAGTTTCTTATAACGTGAATGAAAATTCAAGTTCATCATTATGGCGTTTAGACTATTAGACGTACTATTATTAGAGGTAGATAATTGTCTTTTCCAGCTTTATTTGGATGCTACAAATTAAATTTAAGGTACTAGATTACTGCCATAATTACAAATAAATGTGCAAGAATTTTTTTAAAATTTATTACTAATACATAATGGTAAGAAATAATATATTAGGTACGAGTTATTGAAACTCTAATCATTAAATTCAATTACATCTAATCTAAGTTCAAGTTTGAGGCTTGTCCAAGTACGTGGTCAATTTAAGTTAGAATAGAGTTGCAAATTCTAATTACATTAATCCCTGTTTATAGCCAGCTAAAGACTAAACCCCATTACAAGCAACTGATTGATGTAACCAATAACTTAATTCCATTACTTAAAATTCGTAGTAAAACGGAATGTAAGTTTGTAAAAATTTACAGAGCGATTATTAAACATAAAATAAATGTATCCTTACTAAGTCGACTTTAAATAAAAATTTAAACACTTTAAGGTTTAAATATGGCAATGCGTGATATAATTCTATTTAACAAGAAAATGTTTTCACAAATGCGTCGATCATCATGAATTTTTTAACATGGCAAAAGAAAAAAGGGCAGTGTCATTATAATACTTTTTTTTATTTTTAAAGGAAATCAGGCGTTTTACGCTTACCAAATAAAATGATATTCAAAAATAGAAAACAGTTTTCTCTGTCATTTGTTGATTAATAGTTCTTCTACACGTCGAAGGATAGGCACGTGTAAATACTATCAAAATCAATATTTTATTCCAATTGAATAAGTACTTTGAAGTAAATTGTGAAATTTAATTTTGAAAAGTGTTGAATTTTAAAATTTTCTGGCAATTTTCAGCATCTGCGTCTACTTCGCCATATATGGCGAAGTTTAAGTACATCCATGTAAATGAAAGGTTAAACTATCCTCGTATAAAGGATATTCAAAACGGTGAAACAAAATAGGTTTTATTGTAGTATCTACATTTAATTCAAATTCATGGAATGTAGGACCTTAAATGATTGCACAAACACAGTCAGAAGACAATTACTAGTTTTAGGTGTATTTACTTAAACATCGTGAGTTGGAACACTTACCATGACGGTAAATATGCACTTAAAAGTGGCAGTGGGGTTTTGGTTGTAACTGTATATTTCACTTTTATAGTGCATATTTACTTTACAATAATTAAATATAATGTCTTAATCAAAAATAGTTAAATAAGCCATATTTGGAAAAATATTAGCAAGTTATTGTATTAAGTAAATTTGGTTTTAGAAATGCTATTGCTTCTACTTATTACCGCTTACACTTTATGAATTCGTCGTTCTTATATTTCATATTCGAAAGCCTTTTCAACGTATTACATGTCGGTCTCTTCTATGACGTAGAATAAATATATTAAAGTTCTTATACACTATAGACAATAGTTTGCTTTATTTTCAGGGTCGAATGCCCTAAAACTTCTTAAATTATCGGAAAATATAAGATGGTCAATGACAAATAAGCGTGACGGAAACGATTACCCCACCTAACGATACCTTCAGGGGGTTTAATGGAACGGCTGAAATACATCCTAGAATTAGGGTTCTCAACAACCAGATAAGACAGCAATAAGTCTATATGTTCTCGTAGTCATTTAAAACTGAGGAAATAAAAATCTCCATGGAATTTGAACAAAATAATTATCATCTTTAGACAAACAGTTTTCACAACCCGAACCGTTAATTTAATTCCTCGTTAGAAAATCGTTATACTATTTACGTACGATCATGTCCTATCTTACCAAAAGTAGCTTACGGGCTGTTTAAAAACCACGCGTACTTTCAAACCAAGGGACTCTTCGCATGCCCTCTCAAGGATGAAATATTAAAATTCACTATTTAAACATATTGTTGTATTTTGCTCAACTTTACTAATCTTCCCGAGTAAACGCGTGTCTTTACTTTCACCATTAAATGTTACTTAATTGGTTTATGTTCAATATAAATTCAAGCACGCCAGTGTCATGCATTTAGTTTAATAAGAATTGAAGCAAATTTTCGTTTGAGTACTAGCATATAGGATGATTTAATGAAAATTTACGTACTAACAATTTCTGGCACAAAAACTAAACTAAAATATGAAATACTACTTGTAGTCACAAGTAGCAAAAGGAACATGTCTATTAAAATATACCAGGTGCGTTCAAATTTAACGCGCAAGTTTGGTGCTAAACCTAATGCTACTCATGAACGTTAAAATTCTGTTTTTTAATTAATGTATCAGTCCATCGAGAAGGCTTGTGTACTGTTACCTGCACTTCAACTAACTTAGTTTAGTATTGACAGCTATGTTCGAACAGCTTCGTGCAAATTCTATTGCACAACGACCCATTACTAGATTTCTTTTTGACGAAATATCACACCTGCTGAAATTTTTGTAAGACATTATCAATAGTTTGTGGAAAATACTGCAGCAAAAACTCAAATATATGATTGGCATAAAAATTCCGTTAGGTCCGTGAATTTAGCACACGCTAGACGATCTTCGATATCAGCGATGTGTACATTCAACTAGTTGATGAGATTATTCCTCATAGTTGATGAATTTCTATGCATGATTCATCAGAATTACTGGAAACACGCGTACGAAGTGTTGAAAACATTATTCATGAAGAATGGAAGTTTAGATAAATTTTTGCCAGATGAATCCTAAAACTGCTTTCCTTAAAGCAAAAGCAGGAAGTGCTTAAGTTGTAACAGAGTTTCTAAGCCGCTTTAAACAAAACAGAGAAGCTTGTGATGCAACTTGGATTCATCATTTTGTCCTAGAAAACAAGATCAACTTTATGATGGAGGCACAACACGTCGCTACCTCTCAAAAAATCAAAAACTGTTCATTCAACTGCAAAGGTTGTGGCGACTATGTATTGTGATGCAGAATGTGTTTTGTTTACCGATCTGTTTAACAGATCCTCGAACCATTCACGTGACCTACTATTACCAATTATTATATGAACAGGTTAAGCCTGTTTGCCTCACAAAAATACGTAAATTAACCATCAGAATTGTCATCTCCCTTCACGATAATGATAGCTTCCACGCCACTCAACTGTCTAGAGACACCTTCATCAAACTGCATTGGAAAACACTTTCCTGTCCTATCTATGGTCCTGGTTTATCCACATGTGATTTTCATTTATGTAGATCTCTAAAAGAAGTTTTGGCAGGTATCAAATTTAAAGAAGATGAAGATTTCAAGAATTTTGTATACAGCTGACTTACCAAGCAGTCAAAAACAATGTATAAAGTAGGAATTATGAAACTTTTAAGTAGATGTCGAAAATGTATAGAGCTGCAAGGAAAGTATGTCGAGAAGTAACATAAAGTATTTCATGTGAGTTTTGTTTGAATTTGAATTATAGGTAACTTCTAGGTTAAATTTAAACATACTTCGTACCTGCAATATATTAACGGAATACATTAAAAAGGTACTGGAATACTATGTTAATACTTGTTATGAAATAATAACATCTATGATCATTTTACGAAGTGACATATTTTTATATTGGGCACCACAGATGTGACTAATCTGAATTTTTTATTTGAATATGCCTCGGTTCTTGCATATATTGCAGAGATTTACTAATCTCTTAACTTTGTCAATTAACCTCGGCTTATTCAGGGTATAATCGGAACCCCTCAGAATTAGTGTGGGTATTGCATATATTTGGTTTAATAGTTTTGTTTTTGGTTAAATTTATCATCTTTGGATTTAATTTATTTGTTTGAAGCTATATATTGTTGATATACTGAACTAAACCGAGTAACGACAACAGTAATTTATTTAATTACATCGGACAGCGGTAAATCTAAGAACATCCTCGGAAAAATTCAAAGTCGTTAATTAAGTTTGATAATCATTAGTTGCATTCAATATTTTGAACTTTTCTTATAATTCATAAGTTTTCAACAACATGTTCCTAGATGGCTCACAGTTTAATGCTTAAAGACGCCTTAACCTTCAAAATTATCTACTTTCTGTAAACCTTATCTGCGCCAATACACCTAGACGCAACCACTTACCGTGGGATCCAATATATACTATGCCGTACTAACCCGTGAAACGGTACCAAACTTCTTTACTTGGGCGTACAATAATTACTTATTAAAACGGTACCTTTTTTTTAGTACCAAATAATTATTTACTGAAAAGTCTCTTGACCGCAACATGCAAAAATTCAATTTCGTCACAATTGAATCTTTAATTTATTAAGTTATAAGGCCTTCATTTAGAAAGGCTTAATTTTAAAATTTTAATATGTATGCATAATTATACTCTTCGGTGTTCAGGAATTGAATTTTGTCGTAGGATAGTATAGGATATCGTTTTGGTTACTACAGCGTAGACTAACTTTTTTAGTTTCATATACTGCAAAATTTCAAACCATTCAAAAATTTGACACGATCAAGCATTGTCACAGCTTAGTTCTTTCATTTGCAAATCCAGTTCCTTTGTCCGAACAAATTCGGTCTTTAACTGGCATTGTCTAATGTAAAGTAATCAAGATATTGTGTAAAAGATAAAGGGCAATTAATAAATATGAACTTAGTATGAAAATCGAATGAAATGTCAATTCAAGCAATACTACCTTCTCCTAAAAATACTTTTCTTTTGAAATATTCTTCCTTGGGTAGGTGTATTTATATATATATATATATATATATATATATATATATATATATATATATAT
>JAHWXV010385472.1:0-10336 GCA_024586415.1 Phrixothrix hirtus | reverse complement strand
TATATATATATATATATATATATATATATATATATATATATATATATATATATATATGTATGTATGTATGTATATATATATGTAAATAGAAATCAATAAATTGTACTTTAGATATGATAATAAATATTCCAGGTAAAAACAAATGAGATAATTAACAAATGCAGAAAACGTGATGCAAACAAAAACTTCCACAATCAGAAAGACTAAAATTCAATTGAAAGGTCTTTGTAATTTGTAAAGCAGTTAAGCATTAGAAAATTAAATAAAGTCCGTCCAAAGTAAAATGTCCCCTAAAGTATTAGGTCTTAAAATTTTAAACTAACCTACGATTTGACAAAATGAACCCTATGGCTACACTCAATAGTACTCATAATTGAGAACTGCTTAATGGAGCTTAGAACAAGAAGTATTGAAGTAGACAATTAGCTCAGTAGTTCTCAATAATTTACCATGATTTTCATTTAAATTTTATTAAACTTAATACACAATAATCATTAATAGGATATGATTGTTTTAATTAAATATATAGGTAGTAATAATAATGTATGTACTTAAATAATATTGCACAATTAATTTCCGAATTACAATAATTATTTTCTCATGATCGTAAAGTCCTTTTTGAAAATAGTTTTATCTATGCAATGTAATATTTAACGCATTTTGACCGATTTATCCGCAACCAAAAGAAATTAATCGTATAATATTATTTAAGTGCATACTTTATTAAAAACACCTATATATTTAATTAAAACAATATTATATATTTTATTTATGATTATTGTGTAATAAGTTTAAACAACTGTTAATAAAATTTGAATAAAGCACGTTGGAAATTGCTAAGAACTGCTGACCTAATTGTCTACTTCAATACTTGTCATCCTAAGTTCCATTAAGCAGTTTTTAATTATGAGAACTATTACGCCTAGCCATAGGGTTTATTTTGTTAAATCATAGGTTATTTTTTACTTTTTAATGTAAACTTTTAAACTTAATCCTTTAGAGAACATAGTTTGGTGCACATTATCTAGAAACACGGATCGTCACGTACAGAAAGTACAAAAGTTTATCCTAAGAAATAAGCTTGAATGAACTGATGGATTAACTTTTAGATTATAATAGAAACCGAGTGTATACGAAAATTTTCGAAAAGTCATAAACTGGCTAGCAGCCGTGGGGAAGTTGTCTTTGTCCGCAGCTTAAAATACAGTGTGATTTTGACTTCATTGCAAAAGACAAACAACTTTAAAAATATAATATGTCTTAGTGAAGCGGAAAAGGGCAATAATTAAAAATATTTGAGACCTTTAACTTGGAAGTATTTCCTGATAAGAAATCTCCAACGGCAAGACCACCTCCCAAACAAACAAAATTCAAAATGTACGTAAATAAGTGTTGTGTAAACTAAACGTAAGAAAAGATTTATCACCAACAGACATCAAAACAAAGGTTAGCTTCAATAAATTGCCAAGGGATAACCGCAAACAGCGACCAAGCTTTGAAAATCAAATACGCAAGTGAACGTACTAGTAATTCGCGCAAATATAAACAGCATTTCATAATTTTTTGATGACACTAGCAATTTGATAATGACACTAGCATTTTAACTGCTTACAAACACCTGAGTTACTTATCACTAGGCCTACTTATCACCATTAGCACTCCAAGCCCTGAAATAAACGGAAGAGTGGTTTCTTGTTAACAAATTATGTGATAATAACAATAAAACTAAACAACTCACATTTTCTACAAATATGACGCTCTCCAAAGGTATAAATGTTACACTTCTTGGAATAACTTTAGACAATAGCCTCAATTGGTCAGCTTATATTACTTTGTCGAAAACCCTCTGGTGTCTTGTTCTTATTAAGAAAATTAAAAATCCTACTAAGCTTTGATTTGCTAAGAATTCCTTATGTTTTACTTATCCAACCTCGTATTAATTATGGTATACTATTATGGAAAAGTTCTCCTAAAGCTGGTAAGGCTTTTTCCTACAAGAAAAGGCCATTAGGACTCTTGTTGGCGCAAGTTAAATGAGACTTGTAGAAAGCATAAGCATGGTACAAGATATGCTAACTTTCTTAGCCTACCTCAGCTCAGACTTTAAAAAACGCTTTAAATTTAAAAGTAAATAATAGGCTTCCACCTGAAGTCAAATGTTTAGAAACGACAGTCTTCAAGACACGTGTTAAAAAATTTGTTTGTGGACGTTGTTATTAAAAGTGTAAATGAATATCTAAACACCTTCATAACTAGTTCTGATTTTATTAGTACTTAAATGTCTTATTTATATGTGTACTTATTTTTTGACTAACTTGTACCTTTATAGCTTTTATTAATTACAATTATGGTTATATTTTTGCTGACTTGCTACTAACACTGATGTGTAACGTGGTTAAAATAAACGTATTATTATTATTATTATTACTATTATTATTATTACTATTATTATTATTATTATTATTATAGACCATTAGCTAAATTTAATATTAAGTAGTATATTAAAAAGTCTATTATGTTTTGTAAAGGTTGTTAAAACCACTTCAAGTGGATAAAACCCTTTTGTTAAATTTTAGAAGGTTGTAACAAAATAAATTACAGTTGAAGTCAATAACCTTTAAAGACGCTTTGAGCAATCAAATTTACAAATTACATTACAAAATGTAGTTTAATACAAATTAAGCTCTTGATGTTGATTAGCTATGATATATATATAAAGGAAAATTAAGTTGATTGCCAACTGGTTGTGTCAATCTAATGGCGCGCTGTTTGAATTTCAGTATTAGCAAATGTTTACAGTGACAAAAATGAGGGCACATCAATTAGGGATGATGATATATTACTTAGAAAGGAAGAGATGATCTTATGAATATATTAAGAAATGTAGTTTATCTTTATAAATTATGAGAAAACGATTAATAAGACATTTTAAACTTGAAAGCAAGACTTATTTAGTGCAGTAGAGATTAGTAGTGATATGGATGAAATATTCAAATTAGTGCCTGGAACAAAAATTTATTTATTTTTGATCAAACGCTATTGGCTACCTTATCAAATTTTACGTGTAATCTCAACTCTTCATCAACGTTTTCTGCCTTAATTTCTGCTGTAACTCGTGATAATAATAATGAAGCCAAAGAAATAATTAATATTCCTTTCTCTATTTGAGCCGCAACGCTTAACATGTGTATTTCGTCTGATGGTGGTAACGATATGCATAAACCTGATTATTAGTACAAACACTTTTCTGAGAATATTTACGTGAAATTTCTACATACATTATATTTAATGTATCGTTTAGTCACAAAGCTATTCGTATTGATCTGTTGTAATACTAGGTTAAGTGTGTTGGTTTATATCAACGCAACACAATGTATTAAAGTAAATACATATATTGACTTATTTTAATGTTCAAAGAATTATGTAAAACTTAAGAGTTTTCAAAGTCAGCGGGATGTTTCAGAATTTATTTTAGCTTGAAGCGTTATATCCTTTGAATTAGGTAAAGCACGTATTTCTGAATTAATTAATTGTTAGCGATCATGCGCGTGTGAAAAACTTCAATACAGTAATTAAAAAACATATAGCATAATTGATGAATGTTATCCTATATGCAGGATAATTTATCACAATATTAATTAACTCTATATATCATTTTTGTGACAGAACAAAGACAAGATAAATATTATTCAGTACAGCGGTAGTTTACATACATAAATTAGTGATTGAGAAAAATTTAAAAGGAAACCTAAATATGGTTTTATTTTGGGTCGCCATTTGTGCCCACTTTAAAGTCAAAAATGTTTTGCTTCAACTTACTCGGCTACTACTAACTATTTTAATGGATAATTAGTACTTACTTTATTTACTTATTGTTATACTGTCCAAACATGCCTAACATAACTGTGTCCTCTATTGACGATTTGAAAGGATATTAATGAAAATAGCAATGGAAATTAATTTTATTTCAAAAGGGACTCATTGTTAAGAATTTTATATCAGTAGCGAATGACTTGAATTTGTACAGTTTGTTTAATTAATTTTAAATTATTACGTAATCATTGCTTATACAGGGTTTATAAGGATTATTACTTTAATAACAGATACCTCTTGGTACGCACGATAGTAAACGCTTATAAACTATGTGTCTAATTTGCGTAGTTTTTAAAATATCTGCATTTAAAGTTTTCCGCCTGGCCCTGTTTGCGACTTGGTATACTGTGTTTGATGAAAAAATGACTGGCCGACTGTACATATAATATGTACTTGTCACATAATTCACGACTACGAAGAGCTGCACATTAGTGCATGATTCTGCATTATTACTTGCATGCACGTCAATAAGTTGGTCGGTCAAAATTTGCGCACGGATTGACAGACACGATTTTAATGCTCACAGAAACAGGTGCGAACATCCGCAAGTTTATATCGAGAACGCTTCCCAAATCTCGGAAATTATTTTAAGTGCGGCTCAGAGACCGCGAGATTTAGGAAGTGTTGATCCTAACTTTGAAGAATGCGGACGCGCAAGTTGAAGAACACCCTGGAGTTATTCATTATTTTCATAGACATGGCATATAAAGTAAAATTTCCCTATAAATTCTTTTATTATAATTAATTATTAAATATAAATTTATAGGATCATAGACAAATCCAAATACATAATTTTAAAAATAATATCTTCAAATTATTACAACCAGGTCATTTTTAAACAGCTGACTTCATTCTAGTACAGTGAAACAAACCGATCAGAGTATGGTATATAATATTAAATAAATAATATAAAGTTTTCTGTGTTTTAAATACAACACATAGTTAAATGTTGGTCACCAAGGCCCGGACTTTCACGCAAAAACTTGTAAATCTTTTTAAGAATTAAATTAAAGATCTTTACAGATTTCCGTTAACCAAGGGCCCATGTACACGTGTGTTAAATAATTCTCACATTTTGGATACCCTCTATACATCTGAAGTATTTAAAAACCTCTTATTCTAGATATCCCTTATAATTGTACACAAGTAGTAGTCATTATGTACAATTAAGTTAGTTTATATCCGTTTGCCTTAGTACACAACATGCAAGCACTCGAAATAAAAACCGAGTCTTCCTTCTTAGTTGTAATATTTACTTCGCTAGAATGTTAGGTAATTATTTATAGTATTACTTGGAGCGAGATTAGGTTACACCACTTCGAGGTATTGCATTTATTATTTCAACAATAGCTACGCTTGTCAAATTCAGCGTTTTACGTCGTTATTGCTATGGGAAATTGTTGCGTTTATAGTTAGAGAGATCCATTAGCGGACAGGTGGATGGATTATAATATTTTAACCGTAGTGCCCAGATTTAACGCTATTAGGAGCAAGTTTTAATAATAATAGTACATATAAAGTGTTAACTTAAAATTAAATTAACGACCTGAGAGAATTATTAAGAAAGTAACGTAACCTGAAACGTACTTCACGCTGAGCTGGATTTATATCGAATGGTTTTTGTTTGTAATTCATAACATTAATTTTCTTCAACACAGATATTTCTTACCTCGACAGTTAGTTTATTAAAACTTGCTTTAATTTTATTTTGGTATATTATCTTCGCATTGCTCTTTATAGTCTTTCTGAGCAGTCCAGTGCATGTCTCTATTACATCTTAGTTCATCTATACATACTAAGTCGCATAAAGCTGAGGGTTATTAGCACAAGAACAAGAAAAAACTATATTTTCATTATAAGTAGTCTGAATATATTAAATAAAACCGAAGAACTCACTAAAATGTATTTTATTATTTAGGTATATAAAAGTGTTAGCGATAAGCACCCAAACTTATATGTTTGATCGAATTAACTATCCTGACGCTATTACATGAGTTACCTAAGGAAAAAGTCCCTCTTCTACTACAGCGATTCATACGAGCATTAAGCGCTAGTTATTATGATAAAATGTTTGCAACCACTACCACGCTGAGCAAAAACCCAAGGATTACACCCTGACATAAATACCAAAGGCAGTGGAAAAAATAAGTCGGTTTTTATAAGTATGAACAATGCTCATAAATGAACATAATAAAGCAATTATATGATCACTGTTTATATTATGGTAACTTGGAAGAGAGTCTGCCTATCTGTGAAATAAAAAACATACGTTTTCCTTGTAATTTTATTTTTCACCAGTGTCAATGTAATTGTAAAATTTTCCCTTGAACGAATTTGTGCACGTCTAAGAAAAGAATTATTTTTGACCTGCAAAATAGTCGACCTTGGCTGTTTTTAGACTTTCATCCCTATCAAAACTGCGGTTTCTTAGGTTTTTCTTTAATTTAATAATGTGATGGATGAACGTCAGGTGGTGAATGTTTTAATGGTTTAATGTTGGCATACGCGTCTACGTTTATTGCAATTCCTCATGGCATATATTCTATTAAGAGAATGCCTTTCATGTAACAAAAAACCGTAGCCATCAGTTCCCCGCAGATGTTTGAATCCGGGCGTATTTCCGAGGCGGGGAACACTTGCAAGGCCATTGCTTGGATTCCAATTTTGTCTCAGGATTCAAATAATACACCCAACTTTCATCGCCAATCATAACTTGGGCCAAAAATTAGAATCACCGGTTAAAGTTTCCAAATGACTGCGAAATTTCCAGCTTACGCAAATTTTAGGTGTGACTAATCGTGCAACCCACTTGGGTGACACCTTGCTCTTATTCAAACTGTCATTAAAGATCGTTATAACGCCGTGTTCTGGTATTTCAAAGACTCTGCCTAATGTTGACAGCTCTATGCGACAATCGTCGATGACATTTGATTTAACTCTTTTAATCATCGCTTCGTCTGTTGTTGTTCTTGGTCTTCCAGATGACGAACTCTCGTCCTCACTGCAACTGATTGGATCAAAATCTTATAGAAAGGCATTTCATCACCATATGTGGCAACCATTTTCTTTCGAATTCTTTTCGGTTTTTGCACTATTTCGTCAGAAACTTTATAACACTCCGATACTCCAATTTTAAGTTACTCATTTTAATTTAGCGCATGACCAAAATCATACATACTAATTACTGAAACTGAACAAAACTTTATAGATGAAATTGCAATAAGTATTAGTGTTTGTCAAATTTTTTTCGAGGGTAACAGATATAGATTTATTTCTCATTTTCCCTCGAAATATTAGATACCTTGATATAAAATTATGCAATTTCATGTGTTTTACATTTTTGAGACAGAAATTCTTAATAATTAATTTTTCTTGAAATTGCTCTCTGTGTTATTAATCTTGTACATAGGATTAATTAATTTTTAATGCTAAACGTTTTCTGGTCGTGTTATTGATTTTGGTGGTTTCTCTCCTTGGTTTAGAAAATTAAGTTTATTAAATACAATCGATTTATAATTATAATTTTAACCGTATATACTTCAAAAGTTTCCATCAAGTAAATGATGAGTTTTAAACTTAAATAATATCCTGCGAATTTCTGATCGAATAAAAGCTTAGCGTTATATTTCCAAACATTTCGCTATGTGGAATATGCAGGGCAAGTGTAAATACATTCTTGGTTTGTCTAATTCAGCGAAATTTCATACCCCAGGGGCCTTGGACATAAGACGGAGCTGCTAAGATAGAAATGATTGTCAGTCGAATGTGTCCTTCCCAGACATTTAGTACCTGGTTCTAGTTTTAACATTAAATTGCGAATTAAAGTACTACGAGAATTTATTAGCGCAGATTTCATGGGAAATTCTAGGTACCTTAATTCAACAGACTCTTTTATTCATCTAAAATAATCCAATTTAACATTATCGAAGATTTGTTTTAAAGGCGAAGTCGAAAACAAAGCGGGCTACGCCCATTTTTGTTAAACGCCTTTAAGGTAGAAAACTAAAGTTGACGCACTTATGATTGCTGGCCACTTCTCATTCTTATTTAATTTGGAATCATTGTCGCTCTTTGAGACAAAATGCATGCAAATTGTTATTTGCATTACCTATAGAATTTTTAAATATCTAGTATAACAAGCTAAAGTATTATTACAGCTTATAATTTTGCAGCAAGTGAAAGGCCGTTTGTATAAAGTTAATATTAATGGATATTAACGACTCGTCCATTCTAAAATTATTATTTTACAGTATTGCAGAAATAAGTTAATTAGTCAGTCAACTTCAGCATTAGCTATGTTATAAATCATAAATAGTTTTCTCGAAATATAAATTTTGAAACATTAAGTTTTACGCTATCCAGTTTCCACGTGAGTATTAGTATAATGTAAGTCATAATTTTAGTGAGTAAAACGTTGTAATTAGTGATAATAGTGTAGACAACGTGATAATTAAAGTGCCTAATGACAAATTCTATCATAGATAGTATAAAATGCATAGTAGCTGTTTAATGTTATTTGCATTATTTGCACTAAGCATTTATTTCCCCTCCGAGTTATAGTTAGAAATTTCTGATTCTATTTCTCCAGTACTGTTAAAATGAAACCAACACCGTAATCTTAGCAAATTAGCATCAGATGGTTAATTGATTGCCGTCTTTTATCTATTTAAACCACCCCATCTTCGCTGTATCAATGTGACAATCCATTCTTCTTTACAGATCTTGTTAGATTATGTAATGATTTCCTAAGATAATGCCCGTTCCTCTTTTATTACATTTTACTTCAAAAACCCAATTCTCGTAAAATTCCTTTTAAAGTGGTTAGTGGTTACAAGAATTCAGTAGCATTTTGTCAACGATCATGTAAAAAGTAAATAAGCACTAGCCGTGATTATACCACTGAATATCGATTATTTTATATTGCTCTTGCAGTAATTAAATTAAGTCCGCATAACAAAGTCTGCTTTATTTATAGGAATTCTGAAATATAATTATTAGTATTAATGTTAATAAATTCGTTTATCTAATTAAAATTTATTCTGAAAGTTCCATATATAGAATTTAAGTTAACGTTAACGTTAAGCTAACGTCTAAATTTAAATTGGATATAAACATTTAAACAGGAAAATTCTTAGTTTTTAAAGTAAAGCAAGCTTCGAGAAATTAAATATTCGTACAAAGTTTCTAAATTTAATTTCAAGTACATTAGTTTTCAGATGATTGCATTGTTGTAATTACAGCATACAAGGTTAGTGTGTGGCAGTGATTTGCATCGTCGACAACATGCGTCTTCGTAAAATTCAATCAGAAAATTAACACATTGACATTATTTCAAATTCCTACAACGGGGAAAGTAAAAGTAAAAGGAAAAAGTAAAGGGAGTCCGGAAAGAATCACCGTATATAACGGACGATACAAAATTATCTTTGATTCCTTAATTTAATTCTCAAAGTGTCGTTTTCAGTTCCTTTTAGATTTGTGCCTGCTCTTTTAATTTAGAGTACGGTAAAGAGGGGAGGGCTGGTCTTTACTTAGACACTATCGTCGGTGTATATATATATATATCGGGCAGGGTTCCGCCTAATTTGAGTCTAGTACCACCAATAAGGTTGTTGAATTAGTTGGGACTATCGAAAGAAGGTCGCTTCAACAATTCACTCGATAGTTAGATCTTTTCTTCTTAAAGTTACCTATTCGTAATTACGTATCCGAGCTAGTTGATCTATCAGGTCTATAAAACTGCCGTTGTCTGTTTATTGGTGCCTATTTGAGGTACAAGTTGTCACGATTTTCTGGTACTTTATACCGATTAAAGAGACGGACGTAAAGTATTTAGTCAAGTTCATATTTGGAAGCTTGACTAGTTCGGTAACTTTAGCGCTAGTGAATGAAACATTTCCAGGGCATTCAATATTTAATTTATAACCCTCTACCTTGTGTTACGAATGTAATATTAAAAGGTTTTTCACCTATTTAATTGTGTATCATTACGATTCAATGATACGATTTACACTTTATTTGAAACACTGTATTCACTATTAAGATTCAAATTATATATCTTCAATAAAAGTATGATTCTTTTATACATGTATCTTAAATGTTAAGTTCATTATTTACACTGTACAGTCCTTATATTCTATCCTATGTACAAATCTATGATTCTAAATTCTAAAGTTTACCATGATTTATAATGAATCTATGCTACAAGATGTCAATGCAAAGTTTCCGGTTATATTTTGTGTTCATGCATTATGTGTGCGTGTACTGTGCATATGTGAAACAACAATTTAGGTAAGGGGATAAATGGCAAGTAATTCTTTATCGTTATGCATTTTGTAGGTTACAAAGTATTAATTCAATTGGAAGTCGTCTAAGTTGTTTTCCCACTTCATATCATTGCAAAATGATATATATATATATATATATATATATATATATATATATATATATATATATATATATA
>JAHWXV010385452.1:0-12452 GCA_024586415.1 Phrixothrix hirtus | reverse complement strand
TGTGTGTGTGTGTGTGTGTGTGTGTGTGTGTGTGTGTGTTTGTGTGTATGTGTGTGCAGGTGACTGCAATAATTTCACTAAAACCGGATATGCCACTTTACTTTTGACATTTTTTTGAGCTTTTTTTCGAAATCTGTTCTAGCGATTTTTTTTTAAATTTACTCTACTTCTTAGAAATTTAATGCCCTTTAATATAATCTAGGCGGTTTTTCATAGAATTTTCCGTAAGTCGAGTAACCGGAAGTAATTTCGCCGTTAAGTCTGAATAAAATAACTATGAAACTAAAACCCCTAGCTAAATGAAAATTTATATTTAAGGTTACAATCATCTTAGTGTGCTAAATCAAGAATTTAGTTAAAATCAAATGACCGGAAGTACCATCTTATTTCTGTCATTTTTAGATAATTTCCGAATTTTTCGTTTTTCAAGATTTTCTCGAAATTGGCAGTAACGATTTTTTTAAAACTTATTGTATTGTTTAAGAATTTAAAACCCTTTCATATAAACTAGACAGTTACTCAGAAAATCGTCTGTCAATCGAGTAACCGGAAGTACTTTTACCGTTAAGTCTGAATAAAATAGCTATGAACCTAAAAAAAGTGCTAGCTAAATGAAAATTTATATTAGAGGTCATAGTTGCCTTCGTGTGCTAAATCAATAATTTGGTTAAAATCAAATAATCGGAAGTACCACCTTATTTCTGTCTTTTTTAGATATTTTCCGAAATTTTCGTTTTTATAGATTTTCCCCGAAATCCGCTATAACGATTTTTTAAAACTTATTGTATTTCTTAAGCATTTAAGACCCTTTCATATAATCTAGGCCATTACTTAGAAAATTTTCTATCAATCGAGTAACCGGAAGTACTTCCACTGTTAACTCTGAATACAATAACTATGGAACTAAAAACGCTAACTAAATGAAAATTTATATTTGGGGTCATAATCGCCTTTTCCTCCAAAATCAAAAATTTGATTAAAATTGAATAACCGGAAGTACCACTTTATATATAAATATTTTCCGAATTCTTCATTTTCTTGAAATCGACTCTAACGATTTTTTTAAAATTTAGTATATTTTTTAGCTACTTCATTTAGTTTCATATTAAGCAAGGAGTTTCTCTAATAAGTTTTTAAAATCGAGTAACCCGAAGTACTTGGAGTATTAGTTGTGAACAACGTATCTCAAAATGTACTCATGATATGAAAATCAGAAACTATATTTGTGTTTTATATCTTCTGTACATAAGACAGCAAGAATTTAGTTAAAATCGAAGGGCCGGAACTGCCACTTTATTCTTACGATTTTTAAGCTTTTTTGCGATTTTCTCGAAAACTTGTTTAACAATTTTTTTGAAACTTGCTACGGTTCTTATGTCCATGACATTCTTTTACCTGAACTTAGAGGTTTTCCTGAAAAAATGCCTTGAAGCGAGTTATCAGGAAAAATCTCTGGAGTTAAGCAGTCCAGTAACTTGGATGGGTGACCGTTAGAATGATCGTTCCCAAAATAAACGTAAATAATATTTTGATTATTTGTTAACATTTGCATATCTGTATATCTATGTACGTAAGAAAAGTCGTGTGTTGTCTCACACCAGATTTTTATTTTTGAAATAACTTGATTAATTTCTAACGGGGATTTTCCAATACTTTTATTTCATTGGAGAAATTCGATTTCCCAAAGCCCTCAAAGGACCATTTACGGCAGCTTAAATTCTCGCATTTGAAGAAAATTATTGCCATCAGCTTTGGAAATAGATAGAAAGCAACTAAGGCTTTTATAAAATCGATTTGTTTACACAGTTGATCCGGGAGGTTAATATAGCACCATTACGTTCCAGTTTACTCCGTTAAAAGAACATTAATAAACAGAAAATTGCAACCATAACTTTACCTGCAGCATAAAGAAGTTTTGCTTTCTTTAGCCGCGGCGAGTCACGAATCCTTCATTGCTGCGATTATTGTTTTGTCTCAAGTGTGATAATGTACGCGTGTTTCATCTATGCTTAAACATCGACGGAGAAAACCAGTTGCATTCTTCTTAAACTGAAATAAACAATTAAATTCTGAACAGTCTTAAAGCCTTAGTATTGTTTTTATTCAAAGTTTTAATAATCTGGTAAGATTTTTATAAATTACTTATTAACAGTTTTATAATAATTTTAACTTACTTTACAAGGTCTTGATAATGAAGTCAAGAAAACCTCGGAACTAGTTGCCAGGTATTGCTAAAATAAAAAGTTGATCTACGAGTTATTTTTAATAAATCCGTTTGAATATTGGGGGACAAAAGCTTTAATGCTGTTCAGAATTTAAATGTTTGAACTTTGTCTCCCTCAGTTTTAAGAGTAGCCTTGTGTAATGTCTTTATAGATTTCTTAAGCTGGTCCTAGCCGTCCTAATGTCCTAATTCTATAGTTTCTTCATACCTAATTCTTCAATAAGGATACAGTATCCCCGTTCAACTGATATAACCATAGAAATTTCAGGCACTTTATGAACAGATTCTGGTATTTTGGATGTCCATCCTAGTAATTGTCCTCAGACGATACATTTTTCATCTCACTAAAATTTTTCTATGCCGTCCAACTTTTTTTGACAGATTTTATATCTGCGCAATAGTCAATATTTTGCATTCGAAAAATAGACAGATCCCTTTATTCAAAAACCACTAACACAAAATGTTTTAATTCAAGCAGCGCCATCTATATTTCAAATTTCCCTCGCAATTAATGTAGAGCACATTTCGTTCATTTTATTACAAATTTTAACAAATTTTAAAATAACTCGTTTGTTCTTTTTTACAAAAAAATTCAATGTCGATATAATACAGTTCTAAATCGATGGTTATTTCAATTTAAATCAACTGTTAAAGATTTTAGAATTATATGATAAGGTTTTGTTTCCAAAATTATTGAAATAAACAGATAAGCATTAAAACTTTGTTTAATTTTACAATTATAGATTCCATAAACCATAAAACCAAGCTGATTTACTTAATGCGTTATGCAAAACTTCTTTTTAATGCGTACATTAAACTTGTTGCCTCTTGAGTATTTTATTCTTGATCTTTCTATTTTTAGTAGGCATTGCTTTGTTTTACGACATCAATTTAACGTTGTTAAAAACCTGAGTTCCATTTATGTATTCAAAAGAGCGGTAGCTTTGGTACATTTATCTTAAGGAACGCAATGCTGTAAAGTACATTAAACAAAAAATATGGAAACAGTGTTTATGAATAATTAAAAAAAATGAAAATAGTTCGCAATCTCCCTACCATTGTTTTACTATTGTTTTAGAAAATTTAAAACAAAACATACATTTTTAAATTTGTTTTAACTATGTTATCTCAACTCTTCATTATTAACAATGTACAACTAACTATATTTCTGCACGTATTTATTACTAATTCGTTAATTTATTTGCAACACTGCTTAGATTCACAATCATTATAACCAGTTAGTAACAATGTTTGATGGCAGTATTTAGGCAACCAAATTAATACCCCTAACCTGGATATTAATGTCACAAAGTTCTTTGGCCAATATTGTACAAACTACCTTGTATTTGTTGGAAACTGAAATTAAAGATGAATAATTTTTTAAAAATTGGAAATAGAGTATTACTAAAATTCGCTCGACGACTGGAATTGAACGCGATAAATGAGCTCTGTGACGCAATGGCAAGCGCACTAAAGATCCATTCTGAAAGCTCGGGTTCGATTCTCGACCAGACGAATTTTTCTAATATTTATTTCCAATTTTTAAAAAATTATTCATCTTCAAACATATTCTTAACTCTATCAATTGTTATCAATAAATAAAACTTTCATTTTAAATTGCAATTATGAGTATTTCTAATCAAATGTATACAACTATTTCCGTAATTCTATAAAATTAAAATTTAAAGCTAAAAAGTTTAGAAAACAACCTTGTGGTGTCAGTTCTCATCTATAAGGTTAGCCAGTGAAGTTGTTATATTTTTGAAATTGTAATTTTAATATGCATGTGCTTACAGTTTTCTGTCAAGTAAGGTATGCCATTTATGTACTTTGGTACTCATTTAAACTTTAAATTTATGTTTATTATACTAATTTAGGTTTTAAAAACAACGCCCATTGTTGTCTACGCATTCTTGAAGTCGTGATTTAAAATTTGCTGTAACTCGCCGTAGCATGGTGTAATGAAATCAACTTGTTTCTGAATTTTAAATTTCAATTGAGCTAACTTTTATGCTCTTCAGAAAACCCCAAAGAAAAAAGTTGGACGGCGACCAATCTGGAGATCTAGTAGGCCAACCTATGTATGGATATGAGATAGTTAGGGAATAGGTGTTGTAAAGTTGCCATTCACATGCGTACAATATGACTTGTAGCCCCGTCGTGCTGAAACCACGTTATTTCGAAAAATCGAACTAACTGCTGTACGAAAAATGTTTCGATCATTTTTGTGGTGTTTCCTCTATCGTCGTCGAAAAAGTAAGGCCCAATAATGCCAGACAATGAAACTTCATACCACAGTATGACCTTGGGTCTGTGCAATTGTTTCTCATCTGACTGATGTGGGTTTTGGTCACTCCAATATAGACTATCCTGTTTATTTACGTACCCGTTCAAGTGGAAATGGGCTTCATCTGACATAAACATGTAGTCAACAGAGTTCTCATCAACCTTCAATATGCTGCAACATTTCTCCACAGATCCTTTTTGCGCTTCAGATAATCACTTTCTTTTAATTCTTGGACGACTTGAATTTTATATGAGTGAAAATTTAAATCATCATGCAAGATCCGACGTACGGATGTTAGGCCAATGTCCAATGCGTGTGCATGTTCAACGGCAGAACGTTTAGGACCGTTCGTTACGCCAGTTCTAACTGTATCGTTTTAAACTGAATCTAGATCTTGTTTCTGCAAACTAACAAACCCGTGCATTAATTGCGTGAGCAGGCAGCATTTGCCCGGAATATTGAAATGATTGCGAAATATCTGTTGCGCCGCTTTCGCAAAAAACGCGTTGTGAACTAAATTATTGGCATGGGATTGAACGACTGTCAAACTTTCATGAACTATAGCGCGCTTTCAAATGTTCCCACTTCACTGGCTAACCCCAATAATACGAAAACTGTAATTGTGGCCCATCTCCAATTTCGCTATTTGAGCTACTAGTATGACCCATAACAAACTTGTCTTCTTAATTTGGGAAACAGAATGCATTTGTTTTTGAATCTTTGCAAGACTTTCCCAATTTTACAGTGGGTCTTGGTCTCAGTTTGTTAGTTATGAGCAAAACTTTCAGCCGTGCTACAGAACATTAAATCAGAACTACTATCTTTACAGAGATCTCGTTCGTAAAGCGCTCATTCTTTCCCAATTTTAGTTTGCTTATTTTCTATCTCTTTCACTCTTTTCTTATATATGCGTTCTTCAATTTCGTTTTATTCCGTTGTCTTCGTTCGAATCCTACAGACTTTTTGTCACGTGTAGCTGCTTTTGGTAAGGGGAAAACGTTTTCGGCGTTAATATAATTTCTCCTGAATTTCTAATTGGTAAAGAGATAGCCTAATTTCTTCAGAATGTTGAGATGTCGATTTATGACAGGATGTTTGCATTATTATTGTTTTTAGTTTTCACTCATTTATTAACATCTTTTTTGGATACCTTACTTGTTACAGTCCATAATGGTATGAAACCCTTCCAATGCAATGGTTTTGCTGCCAGAAGCTCGCGGGAAGGGCGTGTCCTTCCATAATTAAAATTTGTTCATGACCAAATGTTCAGATCACCTTGAAAAGAAGCTAGAATATATGAAATTGTCGAAATAGATAAAATAGAAAGGGGGCCACCAGATTTTGTCGGAAACTGAACTCACGTGCAAATCTGGCCGTGATAGATAATAATCATATACGAATTACTAAGAGACAAAAATCGAGAGAGATAACTTAATAAAAATGGTTGAACGAGTCGATCTATGTATTGACTATGGCACTGAACTATGTGATATCGGCATTAATATTTACATACCCCAGAGGGGTCTCTAGGTTTTGATATTAACAGATTCAAAAGCGTTTATAATAATTAAAAGAACATATAATGGTTTCCTAAATTGAAATTAACAATTGATTAAGATGCATCTAACTTGGACTAAAGCAGAGTTAGCATAATTCTTTATACCGGTCGTTTCCAGTCTTCTCTTAATGAACTAGAATGTCTTGTCTTTTAACCTTACATATAATGAATAAAAATGAATGCGCCAATCAGAAAATCTGATTTTAAAACAAAGCATTTCGCGGGATAAATTCTCGCGGTAAAACTGTTATTATTTCTGAAGGTTATTTACAATATCCAACTCGTGTTATTTTTACTCAGCATGACATCGTTGTCAGACAATTGCGTCAGCAGAATACGCTTTGTAAAGCGCTTGGAACAGGCTTAATTATAAAAGCATAGGGAATGTAGGTTCTGTGTTTTAATATTTTAAATTAATTTCATTTCTTTACATGAAATAGTTTAGATGACTTCTTCCTTAAATAAGACAATGTAATTGAGACGACATTATCGACTATAAAATTAATGCAATAGAAATTTCTTTGCTATAAATTACACCAAAGTATTGATTTGTTTTGAATTAAAAATGCTTAAAATGGCCCCTTCAACTAACTGAATTACGAAAATTAAGGGTTCTGTTATAATCATAAAAATAGCGCAAAGAATTAGATGCGCTTAAATTAAAAGACAAGGACAGAACCAGTGTCATATACGATGCGCTTTCTAAAAGTCCAATCATCACACTTTTTAAACTATTTCTTAAACAAATGTTAGATGCCTCTACTTTATTTGAAAAATGAATTTATGTATTTTTATGTAAAGAATGGTCGGAATAAAACGGCGTTTTACAACATTTATTAAATTTATCACGAAATGGAACGTAGGTATCTACCAGATTGGCGCTGGATGAAGGTCGATGTCAAGATGATTAAATGCGAATAATAACGAATTCAAATTTGAAGGATGCTATAATTGTGACCGGAGTTGATTAAATTTAGCAGGAACATTACGCTATAAAGTTGAAGAGAATCGGTACGTATACCTTGTCTTTGTGTCGTCTCAGAAAATAATTGTCATTGTCGGAATAAGTTGGCAAAAGTATCTAGAGACTTCCTGAAAAGTAATTAAAAATTGCTATAGCTATAAATTTTAAAATGAACCAGCTATTTTACAAATCATTAAATTTTACTCAAGGATTTTGCATAAAAATGTTTTAAGAATTATTTCTTAAGTGTGAAAATATTAACAAACTGAACATATACCATAAGTCAATAAAAATGCGGTAAAATAAATGATTGACTAATCACGGATTCTAGAGAAACGTTGAAGTTTCGAAACGGTGTAGATATATGTAACGGACAGTCAATACCTTAGGTGATGATAACAAATACTGTTCACTAAGTTGATATCTCGTAATTAAATTTGTCTAGACAAATCGGTCTTCGATGATTTGATGAAGATTCACAGGACACGAAATTCGAACAATTTAAACTGGCCAATAAATCTAAATTCTCACCACCCAATATTTACATTTACCTTGTATACTTCTTTATTTCGGTACAATGCAACTTATTTTAGATGAATTCGAAAATTTTGTACGAAAAAAGCAACTTCTGGTACAGTAGTTTCAAGACAAGCAGTGAAACATATTCTAGGAAATCCATAAAGGAAGCCATAGACCATCGGTTTCTGAATTTCATGCAATCTACAGGTTTTCTAAATTTAATAAATAAATGTCAACAGTTCATTTGTGATTTTGACTTTTTGAAATCATTTTTAGTGTGACGAATCGACACTTTATTATCTGCTCTGATGAAGCTTGTATATACGACTGAAATATTGGAAATTAATGTAAATTGAAGTAACTAAATCAGATAGTTTGACTCTTACCTTTGAATCTTACCAAAAACAAAAAAAGGTTTTTTTGAGTGCTTATCAATTTATAATGAAAAATCCACACAATTCTGTTGAAAGTAAACATTCTAGCAATATTTAAAACGAAATGATTTTCAAAATAGAAAATAACTTCTGCATATCGTAGTATCTTTACTTAAGTAAGGGATTTAAAATGACGAAAAATCCTTAAATAGTTTTAGCTTTGAAATAATTTAAAATATAAATTCGTGATTGCACTGAGAAATCCAATGCGGTTATTCAAACTTTTGAAATAAATGAATTTAAAAAATATACAAGGTGTATATTATATACCAAGTGTTCTTAAGTGGTACTAATATAAAGTTTCAGAATTGTTTTAAAACTACCTAACACAACTGATTCTGTTGTCTTTGACAGTATAAAAAGATTGACACGATTTTTTTTAGAAAATAAACTTAGACTTATTTACTTTAGTTTTATTTTTCTAATAGCAGATAGTAATTAGTGTTGATGTCTTTGTCTCCGAGTACTTTGAGAAAAGTTTGAATATTTTTAGATTAGTTAACAAGTAACAAACTAATTTCTTCCTCTAGCAAATGCACCCGAACATGGGCTTTATACAGATAGACAAAAATAAAATGAAGCGAAACTTGTCAAGAATTTTACTATTGTAATCATCGCATGGCGTTTGCCAAAAGCCACTTGATATTCCTATTTGGTCACATACTTATAGAAGTTGCAAAGTGAGTATTTCGATTTAGCAGGCCGTTACAGAATCAAGTATATAGCGTGGATAAGTTAGTTAAAACTTTTTCTCGTGAGCAAAATGCAAGTTCAATTCTCGACTCCAGCTATTTCTTGCTGGCGTGACAGTGGTAATCAAAATGTTTTCTGTGAAAAGCGACGGTAGTATACATTATTTTTGAAATTATCAAGTTCGCCTTGTTCTTATACATTGTTTTCGACGAGTTGCCATCAGATTTCTACCATCGAAATTTAATTATCTAAGCGATCGCCGAAATTTTAAATTTTGCAGATTAATTAGTATCTAATTATACAGTTAAAAATTTAGTACCTTTAAACCACAATCTCAAATTTTTTATTAATTTTTAGTTTCGGGCCATTCATCGGTTCATCATTGAAATATTGTAAATTGATTTTGTTATTTATTTTATATCGTAGTTTTAGAAACGTTAAAACGACTCAACATTAAAATATTTAAAAGTTAATCATGCTTTAAAAGCAAGCAACGATCTGTAATTATTATTATATGAATTTAATAGTATTGATGCAGTATTTCGTAAATAATAAAAACACCATTAAAATACAAATGCTCAGCTAGTTTAAAGTATTGTGACATAAATCTATCCGAACTTTTTACAATAAGAACTAATTGTAACTATGCTACGTATATTCTTAAAGAAACGAATATATTTGCTTCCCTGATTGCACTTCTGAATAATCTAAAATGTTGCTTTAGTTCTTTCAATTTATTAAAAAATCCGCGCGCTATTTTTTTTAAATTACGCTCATTTATAGAAATGTTTAATGAATGACGTATTTATTATTTTCGGGCTTATGTCTTTGTGGATTACTTTTGGAATGCCTGTTTTCGGATGCTGCTTGCTATTTTTGCCCTAATTCCACACTCTTTATTTTAATTGTTGATAATTAGTGTGGTTTGCTGGAGTTGCCCTTGGGAAATATTTTTTCAAATGAGATAACCCTTGGTTATAACAACGACTAACTTGAGCGATTACTTAGCCTTTCATTTTGATTTTAATTACTTTGTTTATATTGTTTTCCGGACTTGCCCGCGTGCTTAATTGACTTTGTTCAATTATTAACAAGGAGCTAACCTCGGGTTATTTTAGCAGCCATCTCAGTAAATGTAAATTAAATTATCTAGGTTCTTGATTGTACTCTTCTTTCGAGTGTTTTAATAATTTTTCATTGTTCCTTTAGACGTCAGACTGCAGAAATTTGGATTTTTCCTTCCCACTAATTCGTTTAGTTTGTACGTAACCTTTTTAAATTTTATTTACTTTTAAATACTAAGAACTTTATACAATGATTGAAAATTATGAAGATGTTTTGTTCGAATCACGCGTTTGATACATTGCATTATGTTGCACCGTCCATTGCCTGAGTTTTATCAGTTCTTTTATAGTTTCTAATATTACTTGTGTACTTTCTTAAATATTATTTACAGTGGTTACTTATTTTACTATGACAATTCATGCGGTTATGAATATTTATTTCCAATTGCGTTTCTTTATTTATTTTATTTTAATTTTCGTAAAATGAAATAAGTGTTATATTTCTACAAGAGTTAATTATGTTTTTTTTAAAGAAGTGAACGCGCTTCTTTTTATATTTTGTAATAAATTGATTTCTACGTATTCTTTCTTTATCGCAACCGTCTGTGCCAACATTATATTTTCAATGCATGTCTTAAATTAACAATTAATACCATCTATCCTTGTTCAATCGTGACCATAAAAATAAATAGAATTACGTTGATGTGCATTGTGAATGATATTTTGATTTTTCCAAACCATGAGATTGGAGCATAGCATTTTTCTTCAAGTTGTATCCGGTCTGTACATTATAGTCTTACATTATGTTTGAGTTTCGCAATTCTTATAGTGAGTAATGAATTGGCTAACATGTAGTTATCTCTGACTAGGGGCGTTATTCTGAGCCGTAGCCCCAAGGTACCTTTGATTTTAAACTACAGATTATTGAAATAGAATTTCTTCTGCTACTGACGCTACTTTCATAACAACACAGATCAGTTTCGAAATTTATTTTAGTCACCACTGCTTAAAATTCAACCGTCAGCATTGGAAGGCTGAATACGAATTCAGCTAAGTTTAGTTTCGTAATCTTCAATATTATTTGGTTCTATGTGCTCAGTGATATGAAAAACTTTAATTAATAATATTTTTTATTTGCAATTTAATTTAATCACGAAACTATTAAATTATTAAAATTTAGAAATTAAATTAGTGTTACATTTTACTAGAAACAAATTTTATTACATTATAACTTATGTTGTGTCCTTTTTTTGTTAGATTCAAATTATCAAACGTATTTCATGACCTGGTTTTATCGGAATAATAAATTTTACTTTGGTTTTGAACAAATTTCTGTTAATTGTTACAATTAGTCGTAGTTATCATTGAATTCGATTTACATCCTCTTATTCATTGATTATTCAATTACTTTGATGGGTCATTTTTATTTAAAATAACCACTATTTTGTTAAAGGTAAGAAATTTAATAACAGTGATGTTCCTATTCGAGTAAGTTCTACAACCCTGAACTTTGCCAGATTTCTTATATGTACATTATTCAAAATTTTCTTATCCTACATTTTAAAATTTAAGAAAACTGGAGTTGACTTCGCCGACTCGTTAATGTGATTAAAACTACTAGAATACTAATGACGAATGGACATTTTTCGAACTGAATTCACTTCAACCTCCACTGAAGATTTGCTGGCCTAGACTTACCAGAGAACCTGTTCAAATATCATGTCCGTCTGTTATAAAATTTTAGCTTCGACTTGGTGTGTTGTCATTTTTGTCCGTTTTAAAATGTTATCAATAAAATAAAAGAAAAATTAACAACGGTGTTTGTTTAAAAAGAAAACTTGTGCTATATTTCAAAAATTTTATTTTGATTAAGACATTTTATATATATTGCTATGTTAATTCTTATGCTTGCGAAGTAATATAAATTCAAACTTGGCTCATTGCGGTGTCAACTTGCGTGAAATTAATTTCCATACATTCCGCACATTTCGAGCAACCGCCACATAAGCAGCTTCAAATCTGCATACCATCTGCATTAGTTGCAGTAACTAATTTGTCGTTTGTTACTTTGCAAATGCATAGAACTTAAACGTCGAGAAAACGTACATTTTATCTTCAATTAGTCTAGAAATAATTAGTTACCACGAAACACAATCCGCGAGGTGGTGGATTTCTAGAAAACCTTAAATGAATAGAAAAAGTGCATTCCTGGCCTTCAACTTTAAAAGTAGATTTTATAGTATTCCTATGCGCAGCCATGAATGAATAATGCAAACAAATAAGACGATTTTCATGTGTTTGTAAAAATTTAGACATGTGTAATAAAAGTTGATGAAATATAAAACACGCCTGAAAATTATAATAAATTTTTACTGGTAATAAAAGATTATATGTGTGAAAATTCAGTGCGTTTGACTTTCTGAATTAGTGTTTCACTTTTATTACTGTAATAAAAATTGTCATTAAAATGATTTAAATAATGCTAATACCTAAATATTTTTAAAACTATCATGCAACTTGATGTAACGGTTTTTGAATTTTTAAAACATGGTGGAAACATTTTATAATTCATTACGTTTAATGTTTTTCTCAAAAGTTTACTTACACGAATCATTTTGCACTACCTGAAAGTAGCTGTATGATATTTGGAATTTTTAATTAAAAAATATTATATACATATATATATATATATATATATATATATATATA
>JAHWXV010385450.1:0-15475 GCA_024586415.1 Phrixothrix hirtus | reverse complement strand
TATATATATATATATATATATATATATATATATATCGCAAATTGATATGCAGAGATACGTCAATTCAGCAAGACAAAAATAAGGAAATAGGGGATTTAAATCATTTCCAAAACAAATTAAGAGAAAGGATCTATGGTAAAGTTACTAAATTAGTTACACTTCAGTAGCAATTTTTTCTCCAAGTATTCTCCTAAAATATTTTTGAGTCGATAAGTTAACCTCCAAAAGAAAATATTCAACATATAAGAGTAATGGGTAAAATCTTAAGCAGGAGTAGAGTTTTCATGAACTAAAGTGATTTACCATTAAATGTTGAAGAAGATGGAATACATCTACGTTTTTCCCTTTGTATCTGCTTCAAAGTGAATTTTCAACATATAGTGATTGAATGTTCATATCCGGTACTTGTAATCTTCATCAAATTTTTTATTAATTATCATTGTAAATTTCTTCACATTATCAGTGGTTCCAAGCAACTGAATTATTTTCGGAAATAACAGCTAAAGCGTTGCCCTTTCAGATTGGTTCGTTTTTGGAAGAGTAATAATTGCATGGGCAAAATTCAGCCAGTGAATGGATGATTAATGGTATGCAGTTTGTCCTTGAGTAAATAAGTTACAGTTTCCCGAGATTTACATACAATTTCAGGCACTACCATTTAACGTATTGATTCACAGCACTCGCTAGTAGTACTGGTATTATTTAGCCTGCATCATGCTATTAAAATCGGTTTGGGCTTCAAAATCTTGGTACTAAAAATCGCCAAGAGAAAAGTCTTCAACTTCGTTATACTTTAGAATGCTAGATTGGCCACATTTTTGTCATCAATCACCTAGTCCTGTGTGAAATGCGTAAAATATTACAGTAGAGTCTTAATTATCCTAGTTGAATCTAGAACCCCTCGTATCGAAGAAATTACAATTTACTATAATAACATACTTATTTACATACACCAAAGTGAAAAAACGAATTCGGAGTATTGAAATCTCAAGAGTATGTGAGTTAAGATTACCGAGACTACTGTCATTCATAATTTTATCTTAACCTACTTAAATCTAAGTTGATATGACATCGGAATTCTTTGACAAGCAAAATAAAAAATACTTCGTAAGCTTTTTTCTTTTCGACGTTTTCTTGAAATATTTATTAACTTTTAGGTATGGCATTTTACTTAGTTTCCTAATACTTTTTGATAACATAAATATTTCGTCTTCATGGTGTACTAATTTTAGAACAAAGCTATATAAAAGCGAGCTAGTTTCTCGTATTGTGCGTGCCGTTTAATAATTAAACCCACCGAAATATAATTATTTCGCTTTTTACCACTTGGGAATTGTGGGGGTGTAAACCTGTTATCTAAACTCTAAATATATCAATTTTCTCGTGAAAACGTTTATAAGCAAACATTGTAAAATTTATTTTCTGATTCTAATAACTATTTAAATAATTAGGATTCTAACACGGATTCTTTTCTAAAAGCAGTCACGCCTTTAGCAACCTTGAATCAAATATTTTGCAAGTTTTTCAACAGCAATTTTTGAAACCAAACTAAAGGTAAAGCTAAAAATAACATACAACTTCACGTGAGTATAATTATATGTAAGGGCTTCCAAGGAAGAGAGGTCATTAAGTTTGAAATGAATGAAAAAGGCGACATCCGACATCATTTCATGACAACACGAAGTGTTGCTCGTAAAAATATTGGGAATAATTAAGCCTAAAAAGTCGTAAGAAATTTTTTAAAAATTACATTAACAATCTAAAATAAAATGGCAGGACAGTCCCAGTCTTAACTTGAAACGTTGCAAAATTAATATACAATCAAGCCGCTTTAAATTGTAGCTAAACGCATGCTCAAACTGCCGTAAATTTATTTCCGCCGTTTGAAATCTTCTTATAACGTTTCTTGCAATTCTGGTTTATAACAAGTAGGAGAAACTTGAATTATCCTTTGCAATGTATAATTATCTAATACTTAAACACGCCGCGCTGTTCAGGAAGTACAATCGAATATGTAACTCGATTTAGATCTCCTGTTTTACGGGGTAATATAAATACTATACACATTTTTCAATGCGTTATAATTTTAGTAGACTTTGGACAGGACGCAAGCCTCTTAGCGTATTCTATTTACCTCCTTAGGTCCACCCTTATAGTTTGATATGGCAATTGCTACGTTGGCATAAATACAAGGTTAAGCTGAATGTCGTATCTATCTTCAAACTTCTCTCATTTCATAATATAATGAGATATAAATTCAAGTCAAAGCGACATGCGTTCACAATAAATGTCG
Source organism: Phrixothrix hirtus (assembly GCA_024586415.1). NCBI lineage: Eukaryota > Metazoa > Arthropoda > Insecta > Coleoptera > Phengodidae > Phrixothrix > Phrixothrix hirtus. The sequence continues at coordinate 13,182 of JAHWXV010385450.1, read as the reverse complement.
ATTTGTGACAGTTGTCGAAGTGTGCGACAAGTGTCAGTTCAGCTTTGATTAGGGAGCGTTGATCAAATATCCAACGTTCTCTTTTGGTGTTGCAACTTATTTTAAGAATAACCATTATATTGTAACCACCCAGCGTCTATTTCGCCGTCATTTTAACTTAAATCGACGAGATTCCAGTACTTGCTCAAGTAACAATCGGAAATGCATACACAAGTTTCGCACTACTGCTTCAGCCGTCAGAGAAAACTAATATGAAGAACTCGTTCTGTATGCATACATGAAAATGCTGAAAAGGTAAAAAAAGCTACGCAGTGATAAACGATTGGTTAAAGGATAAGCATTAGTACTCCACTTCCATCTCTACAAGATTCAAGTCATACAAAAATTTTTGACTGAAGGTATTGGAATATCTTGCCTTTTGCGAGCATTTCAGAGAGATAATTGTTGAAAACCCGGATATCACTGATTGCTTGCTAATGTCAGCCGAAGTCATTTTCACCTGTCAGGTTTGCGCTAAGTGTCGCTGGTGTACAGCCTTTAGAACTTTTGGTTCATTATTCTTTGAAGAAAACGACTTGACTGTTACCGCTATATCAAGACGTTTATGAACTCCGTAATACTCGCGTAGACATTCGAAGAAAATGGTTGCAGCAGAACGAAGCCACTTCTCACACTGCTAGGGAATCTATGACAATTCTACAAAGAATGTTGCCTGGTTATGTCGTTTGTAAATTTGGGGATCTCGGCTGACTAGCACGGTGAGCGAATCTGCCAGCGTATGATTTTTGTCTATGGGGCTACCTAAAGGCAAAAGTTTTGCTTCGACCGCAAATTTTGGAACAATGACGCAATCCTAATTGAAACGTTGCAACGGGTGATACAAAACCATTGCGCTACACTTCAAGAATGTCACCAGAGAGATGGAGGAGGTTGTTGTCATGTTTTCTCAAGAACCCTTCGTTTCATTTTCGCATTAAAGTTTAGTCGTTAATGACTATGACAGTATATTACTTATAACGCACCGATAGCTCCTTAGCGATCGTTCAGAATTATGCAAAATCGAAAATTTTTGGAAAATTGAATAGGCCAAACCTTACCTTTTTACTTATGATTTGCCGTACAGTTATTTCGTTATGTAGGTGGTCTATGTTTTCAAACTGATACGAGTATTGTTGTAATCGTCTAAATTTAAATTTGCTAAGCAGAATTCATGACCATATTAGCAATTTTTGAATATTGCCCACACTAGATTTTACTTTCTGCAGATCTTCATGTTTTATAACGCTTTCTACGTTTTCTACTTATGGTTATTATGGGTCTAATCATCTTGTGGTCGCTTCACATATCAAAACTCCTTAACACGTTCACATCTTTTATTATGTTTTTATTGTTCGACGTCCTGTAAACTATTTCAATTTTGTTTGCGGTTTTTATTTTCTTTATAAAACGACATCATAAACATTTTTTGGTAATTTCTGTTGTAATTTGTTACATGCCGAAATAACGTTACAACATGAACAGCTTAGGGTGGGATAATTCGATACGCTACTGGGCTGACTACAGTGAAGTTGGTTGTATGTTAGCGATAATAACCATAATAGAGCGTACGAGCACCATAAAGAGTAAGACAATTTGTGAATTGAGAATGCCACTGATTCCAGAGTCACAGCTGTCAAGATTGATGGAACACCATTTATATCAGAAGATAAATAATCTTACCTGGAATGGATGCAAAATTTTCCGGTATACGACACAGCTAATAACGACTAAATAAACTAATGTCAGAAGTGTCAATGCATTTGACACAATGTTTGTAAAACAATAAACAATAGGTAGTTCTTTTGACTTCTCCTGTATACAGGACGTCCCAAAATAAAAGGCATTACGTTAACAGGTTTTTACGACAGAAAATGTTTACAAACTATTCGTCTAAATTGTATAGTTTTCAGTCCGCCCCTGCGTTTAACTAGATCTACGTATGTAATAATAAGTGACTGGCCGACTGTAAGTCTCTAGCAACAGAATGACGTATGCAATTTTCCACATCTCAGCTAATTACTAAATATCCGTAAATGTATTGAATAGATAATTATTATTTAAAAATAAAAGACTTGATTTTCTTCCTTAAAACTTCTTTCTTTTAATTTTGCACATAACAAAGAGTTTTTACTTAGTAGATACATTTGTATTTTCAAAAAAGAAACACTTTTTTAAATAGCATTCACTTTCTAAAATGTCTAAAATGTTGTATGTCGGTTTACATGATGTTAAATTTTACACAAAATTTATAAACAAACTTTGTTCTAATTTAATGAAAATTGAATCGTCGTCTGTTTAAACCTAAATTGCATTTTGATAAATGCCCTAATATTATTAATATTTACCATAAATTGTGTTGTGCATAATTTAAATTTTATGGAAATAGTTTAAAATCAAAGTAATAAATAAGTTTCATACAAATATAACGTAATTTACAGTGATACATATTTTTTATACAAATTAATGTGGATCAAACAGACTTTAATTTTATATATATACATATAATATAATAACGTTTTAATAATTACCCATAAACAATTTATAATTAATGTTTTATAGAAGAAGGCAAGTTGAAGCGATTTAAAAAAAATACGTTTTATTATCGTTTATTAAAACAGTTATCCGTCATGAATTTGATAAAGTAATAAATGTTATATCATATTTTGTAAACAGAAACAAAACGGTATTTATGTTTTTAATCATTTTTTATAAGCATAAACATGGTTGTATGCGACACAGATTTTTACGTAAAAATTTACGAAACATTACTTTGAGTCAGATTAAATGCTTTACAAATTTGTGTTCCCTAAGGTTCGTGTACGTGTGTGTTAAATAATGCTCCTTTGAGGTACTCTGTATAAAGAAGTGTTTATAGGATAAGTCCTTTTTGCACGCTCTTATAATCACTGATTTGCCGTTACTTTATGCAGCGTGAACACTTATAAAACCCGTAATGACATCACCACGCCTTTTGTATCTAGCTGGAGTGGTAAAAGCGCGAGCATGCCTGAGATTTTTTAACAAGATATCAATTCTAAGGAAACGTTAGGCATTTTACGAGTATAATCTGGTAGTTAGTATCCAATAATGGCTACTGACAAAATTCCAGTACAATTAAAAGATACCGAAACAGCAAAAGTTTATACAGTATTTGAAATCTGCAAACGCGTACATCAACAAAACAGAATGACTTCACTTACTTTCTTATAAACGCTCAAAAATTAAAAGAAATGTTGCAGAAAAGCATTAATAAGCATGTGCAATTACAGCGTGTGAGCATGCAAAAGGAGCTCACCTATTGTTATTAGAATTACGTCTAATCATCATTAACGTCTAAAGCAATATTGTGAATTGGTAATGCAATTTTTTTGAATTCATCCAGTATCTCAGTGATTATGAATTAATTGAACTTTAAGATAATTCCTAATCTGGTACAAGTACGTTGAATGGATTCGTAACGGAATTAACTTTGACTCATAATTGAAAGGTAGGAAATTTTAACATTTTCCCCTCGTATATCACATACCAGAAGACTCTTTAAATTAATTAGTAACAATAATAAATTTAATAAAATGAATCTGGAAGTTAAGGTATTTATGCGAAGTAAATAAATGGCATATAAAATAACAAATAATACAAGTAAACACACATAAGGTAGGTAATAATTCTAGTGACGAACTTGGGCGAACACTGACACGCACGTGAATATTTACTTCATAAACATGAGGAAAAAGTCACACATGGAAAATAATTTAGTCAAATTTAACCCGGTCATTGCTCCCTTTACCTTAATTAGTGCCGTAAATAAATAAATATACCTCGCGTCTGAGCTTATCGCGTGGGTTGTGAGTGTAATTATACAGGATTACTTAATAGTAGGTTACAACTTGATTCTAACAATTAAATTTCCTATAGTGAAATCAAACGAGTTATGTTTTTTAAACATAAAGTATTTGCTTGAGAAGTACTTCTTAATTAATTGACGGTAATATGAAATAGGTAGACCCAATGGTGATTACAGAACAGCGCTTTCAGTTTTTCAATCTGAATAATTTGGGTAGATCACGGCGTTTTCTATTAGCGAGCTCCAAAGTAGACAAGAGCGACTATATGGGTGTAAAACAAAATATGTACCTAACTGAAGTCGTGAAGGTCCCCTTTGGTTCGAGATGTGCGTTGATAAACCAGACAGGCTTGTTTCGCCAATGTAAACTAGGTCTAGTTTCTTCAGATCCTCTATGAGTTCGTTGAAGGGTTACGTTCTAAGATACGAGAATTAAAAATGAAGACACCTAGGACGGCAGCTTTATAGCTCTAAGACCAGTAAGATTTTCACAAAAATCATGCGCGAATTTACATGTGTCTACGAAAATACCGTCTACTTTCGAGATTCGTGAGAAAACTTCAATTGCTTTTCGTGAAATTTTGCCAGGAGCGGGGCATGTAAATGAAAAGAAACTACTCTATCCTTCTTTTACGCCTGGAATTGTTAATGGAGTCACTTTACTTTTCGCGAGACCGTATGATTTAATGTACAATAATAATTACATCTTTCGCCAACCTTGTTTCTATTAATATAACAGTGTACGTGACCTTAATATGAAACGTATGCAACTTGTAGTTGGAATTTTAATTTGAGAAACTGCGATTTGGTATTATATTACTTTTACTATTTCAGATCCCATTTAAATTATTTTTAATACATCTTTAAGTATGAATTTGGATAACATTTTATTTTAGTTAACAGGATTTTCTTTATACATTAAATTTAAGGTAAATGCAATAAGCCGAATTAGAATTAAACCAATAACAAACAGGCCTTGTAGTAGATAATTGAATGAATATTTGAATTGCGATGGCGTGCCCACGAGTAAAAGTTATTTAACTTTCAAACGATCGCTGACAAACTGACAGTGTAAATATAAATAAGAAAAATCTTTGTAAAAGAGGAGAATCAAAAATTGATGATTACACACAATATTTAATGGGAAAAAATGAAGAAATAAATAATAATAAAGAAACAAATTAACACGCATCACTTAACAAACTAATCAAGAAAAGCACATAATTCTATAGCACAGCAAAATATGAGAAAATAACACATCGAACAATAGAAAAAGCGAAAATATGAAATGCCTAAAAACAATCTAAGAAACAAATGGAAAAGAATTACCAAGCTAGAATAATCCTTATACACTTCTATGGCAGAAAATTAGAAATGCTGGTTCGGAAAACTTGTCTGAAGCTAAAATGGAGACATCTAACGTAGTCTTGGCTCATCAAGTTCCATTCTTCAACAACTGTTGTTTTAAGCTCTTTGAGAGTGGCTGGTGGAACTTGACGACTCTGTAACGCCAATTTCATGTGAGCCCAGACATGATCTATAGAGTTTATATCTAGACTCCTTGCTATCCAATTCATAGCACGTTACCGACCTCATTTATGTAATCTTGCAGAATATGTGCAACGTGTGGACGATCGTTGGCATGCAACACCTGTTATGTATCTATGTGCGGCACGGTGCTATCATGCACAACAACTAGATCGGTTCTGGCCTCCAAAGGTATTCCAGTCCATGCCATTATTGTGTCGCCACCAAAATTTCCAGTATTTCTAATAGCGAACTCGCTGCAGTGTTCTGCATCTCTTCAGTAAATCGACATACACCTTTATGATTAATATAAGTATTACTTGTTGAAGCAAAATGAAGTCTGGCAGTGCGATGCTCTCGGTGTTCTGGCACATATTCCCATTTCTGACTAGTTGTGCACTAACATTTACGTTACAAACGTTCCTTACTTCATTTCTTAACGGCCTTGCTATGCAATGCTTTTTTCTCAATATTTTCATTTGTATAAGCCCGACCTGTTCATATGACGATTTTCTTGAATCAATATTGACCTCTTGAAGCACAACCCATTAATTAGACGTTTAACGCTTGATTAATGATTTATTTAGTCTGGGATTTAGCCCTTACGATTAATTGGTTTGTTGTAATTAATCAGTGAGTTAAGCGGTCTCGGAATGCGGTCATTCATAACATATTATAAGATAAAACGCTCCTTTAAGGGTAACGTGATGAAAAATATGTAATTTTTGACGCCCTCGGAAATCTTCGAATTTTCGTTGGAAGTTACACCAACAACCAATATAATTTAAATTGTTTGTCCATTAACTAAGGTTAGTTTAGATTTTCCTCCGTACATAACTTTTATAAAACTTACCTACTTTAGCCTAAATATTTCTATTTCTAGAATTTAAGTTTAAAAAGATAGGCAGTTTATTACTAAAATTAATATTTCGCAGTTTTATGTACATCACGCATCATTTATTAAATATGATCCGTTAAAAAAGCTGTTTCTTTACAATTTTTTTATTATTTTAATTTCTATATGCAATATTCGATTAACCCATGTGTGATTTAGCTAACTACGAAGTTAATTAATTCGAAATAGTTAGATTTTGATGTATGAATGATTATTGTTATGAGTATATCAGCACAGATGTCAGTCATGCCTACAAAAATACATCCCCACGCGAATAAATTAAAATAACGTTGCTGTTTCCTTTTTTTATAAACTTCTTAGGGATAGAACATATTAACAAACCAATAACGATCTATGACATTATTAATATCATCACTGCATTATGTAGTCATATAATTAAACACAATTTAAATTTAAATTAACTCAAGATTTAAAAAGTATAAAATTATGAAGGATAGTTAGAAAGAAAGTAATAGGCATACGAGGTGGTATAAAAACGTTCGCGATATGCGTGTGCTGTGGATGAAGAGGCGAGAGTGGGTAGTAAATGTGCAACGAGAAAAATCCTTAACTTTGATAAGTCTATTTGTCCAGTTTTGGGCTAAATACGTCAAGAAGGCGTGTCAGATGGGTTAGTCCACTGACATGCACAGCAGTGCCTGCGATTTCACGATGATTTAAAGATCAAGCAATAAACAAGCATTAAGTTTTGTGTTAGGTAACTGGTTCATCAGACTCGCGACAATAAAGCATTGGACCAAACAATGTGATTTGAGTGGCGCGTTTGCTGTAAAATCCGCGAAATATTGATGAAGGACGATGATTGATCTGATCGATCCTCCTCGCCCATAACTCCAGAAATTTAGGATCGTCAGATAACCATCTCACGAACATGATGAAGTCGTTCAAGTACCTTATAAGTTGGTTCAAACGATCCTGACCGTTAATTTGAGCATGTATTCGCAACAACAACATTTCTCTCCCACTTTAAGACAATGGTCGTTACAGAGCCACCATACTCGCCGGAGTTGACCCCTTCTGACATCTTCCTCTTTTCCAAAATGATATATAAGCTCGAGGGCCGTCAGTTTAAAACCCCAGCCTAGCAATGTAAAAGGCGGTAAATGACATTTTGTAAAACTACTGTTTTTTGTGGTAAACAAATGAGCAGTAAGTGTTTATGTATTGATAGAATATCTAAGGCCATTTTAAAGAAACAAAGAAATTCAAAGAAGTAGATGGATTTCTATTCTTCTGTTTAACGCAAAAAGATAGATGTTTAAAAAATGTCACTTACACTCTTTTTCCTTTTTAATGCAGTACTGTGCAGAGCATCAGCGCCAATCTCAAAAGATGCTGAACAGCCTTATAGAAAATTAGTTCCAGGGGACTTTTCAAAGGTAGCAAAAGCGTTGGGACCGTTGTTCTTGAATAATATCGAAATATTAATTAAAGAGAAAATAATAATTCTCGATGTTACAACAGACAATAGTTTTAGATAAAGAAATTATTTAATTAAATGCACTCAGAAAGCTTATTTTAAATTAAAGCTTTCACAAAATGTATTTAAATCAGAATTTAAAAAAAAATAAATTTCGAGATAGCATATATCTTTGATTAGATTATGTGAAAAAATGTATATACGAGGCGTGTAAATTAAGTAATGAAGTTGATTATTTTTAAGGTTTTTATTTGAATAGGGGAAGCCGCACAGCGCTGGAGACGGTTCTTACAATCCTCAGAGCAGTTTTGGAACTCAGATACTGGAATAGCCATCAGCTGTTCAGTTACAGCCGTTTAAATGCTTTCGAGTGTCCCAGAATGACGTCTCTTGAGATGATTTTTCAATTTAGAGAAGAGGAAAGAGTCACAAGGACTCAAGTCAGGCGAATAAGGAGGCTGAAGAGCCAAGGAATGTTTTTATTAGCCAAAATCTCATTTATTGAAAGTGCTGTGTGACAAGGTGAATTGTCGTGATGCAACACTCGCTTGTTCTTGATGTTTGGTCTCACACGCATGGCCCTTTTTCGAAGTTTTTCAAGAACCTCTCGGTAAAAGTATTGATTCACCGTTTGTTCTCGACGCACAAAGTGTTTGTGGCTATCGAAAAAGCAAATCAGTATGCATTTGATCTTCGACTTGCTCATTCTTGCTTTTTTAGGCCTTGGAGAGGTTAAAGTGTGCCATTCCATGCTCTGGCGCTTGGTCTCCGGGTCGTACTCAAACACGTTCCATAAAATAGAGATCGTTTTTAATCGATTCTAAAAAGTCAAGGCACCTTTCCCTCCTAGCATCTTTTTGGTCCTGCGAAAGGTGTTTTGAAACAATTTTTGCGAAGATTTTTCTCATCTCCAATGCAATGGTCAAAATCTGATGAAGAGTAGTGTGAGTCAAATTCAACTGTTTCCCGAACATTCTGACTGTCAACCGACGATCTAAACGCACAAGATCCCAGATTCGGTCCACACTTTCATCGGTTCTTGAAGATGAAGGCCTTGCGCTACGTGGTTCATTTTCAATCGACTCTCTTCTTACTGAAAATGCATTCAACCGAAAAACCTGGGTCCTTGATAAAACACTATTTCCGTAGTCCTATTGAAGTTTTGTAAAAGTTTCCATTGCACTGTGCTAAAGTTTGAAGCAAAACCTGCTAGTACACCATTGCTTGAAAGTGATGTCACTCATTTTTAGAACGCACTAGAAAAAACTGTTTCAAGCAAACAATCGCTACAGACAACCACTTGACTCTGGCATGTTCAAAGTCGTACTGAAAGCGTACCACATGTTCACCTAGCACTCCTTCAAGTCACACGTCTCAAGCATTGCCAGACCGAACGCTACGTTGCCGCTCTCACTACTTAATTTACACACCTCGTACATGTACAATAACAATGTACAATGATATATTTTTCAATATGACGAACCTCATCAAAATTACCGTTTCGTTTTGTGCACGACAACTCAAAAATGACTTGACGGGTTGCTTTCAAATTTTGTGAGTATAAGCTTTCGTAGTGATCGATAAAAGCGTTATGTTGAGTTGGGGAATAGAATAAAAAATTTTAAAGATAAAATATTTTTGGTTAGACCACGTGCAAGAACCTATTTAGGTATGTAGAATATTATATTTTTTGTTGCGTTATTTACCAATTCGGCGGACTTTAAAAAATAACCAGATTATTTTATCCATAATAACTCAAAAACTACTTAACGGATTGAAGCGTAGAGACTAGGAAAGATTTTCTTGGGTTAAAAAGTTTTTTGTAGTTACTGGTGAAATGATTTAGATGACATGGGGAGGTAGAATAAAAAATGGTCGAGATAACTTATAGTTTTGATTAGACCATATGAAAGAAGATATTCAAATGTATACTGTGCGTAACCCGTTCTGATGTTATATTATGTAAATGTTGAGAAGAGCATATTCTCGCTAATGTTTCGGAGCGTAGCTCAACGTATTTAAATAAATAAATAAAAAAACAAGTAAACCGCTATGGCGCTTTTGAGGCGATATGAGAAGTGAAAAAGCAGGCTACTATTCTGTACAGTCGATTAAAATAAAATACAATAGATAATGAAAAAATTTAATAAAGAAAGCAATAGTTATCAGGGGTAATTATTTTAGACAAGATAAATAATGAAATAATTCAATGGTATTAATACAGCAAATGAATATAATGATAGGTTTTACCAGAACTCCAATACTTTAAATAACTGAATTGATCTGATAACAAGATAACTGCTGAAGGACCGCGATCAACTAGCTGCAAAGGCTTCGAACCAAGTGAGCTCTGATTACTCAATGCCTTGCACCTGTTATTAAACCAATACTAAACGCCCGTCTCGGGATGAACAAAGATTAATGCTTAATTAACTAAATTTTCAACGGGAATTTGACCACAAGAAATAAAGATAAAGTTAATTATGCCAATTAAGCTAACAGAGATAAAATAAAGGTAATAAATAAGGTAGTATCAAATAATTACAAATTTTATAAGTTTATTTATCTAAGAATAAATGCAAGCCCTCAAATAATTAAAATAACAAATAAAGTATAAATAATAATTTTTTAGCTGACAGAGAAATTTAATAAATGTAAATCTCAATTTAGAAAAGCCTTCCCAATTCAGATTTGTCCAAAATGAAAATAAAAAGTATTTACCAGATGTAACATGGAAGGTGTGAGTCAACAAATTACACAGTGATCAGTAAATAATATGTACTTGAGTGTTCCAATAAACGAAAACGTAATCTAGATGAGCTACCTCGTGGATAACTAGATCAATTTTGCTATAGCAAAATTCTAATAATAATTTTCCTATACCAGTTAAAATCATTTGAAATTTGTTGCAACGAATTTTTGAAACAACGTGCCATGTTATGGGTGAAAATAATAACAGCCACACATTCAACTAACGATAACTCAGCTAGAATCGAAGTTAAGCTATCTATCTTTATAATACTGCGGAATATAACAGATAATTTTAAGAAAACTTACCAGAAAACAAATAATTTATTATTGTTTAAATAAGACTGACAAACATAACGTAATTTAAGAAACCCAAAACTGGCTCACCATCTTCTAATGCTATGGTCTTGTAACGATTTCTTGAGTTACAAAGCTCATTATCTGATGTTTATTGAAATTTAATAAGAAAATTTGGGATACACATAGCAAGACCAAAATATTAAATTCAAAGATTGTTAGATATAAAATGAATAGAGAAATAAATCAAAGTAAAAAAAATATTAAAGATAGAAATAGTTAAAGGAACTCTAATGTAAAGAAAATTATCAGAATTCGTAATAAAAAGATAGATAGGATAAACCACATGTAAACATAAAATATTTAAGCCAAAACAGTATAAATATCCTAGTGGATAAGAATTTAATTTAAATATAAGAAAACTGTAAAATAGAAGTTAGAAATAAGAAACACTTTATCAACAGAAACATATAATAATTAGAAGCACTCAACACATAATTTTAAATAAGAAGAAAGGAAATAGATACGCCAAATTTGGGTTTATAAAGACCAAAGTGTTTATGCAAAATTGGAATCATTCTGATTCTCTACACTTGATAATTAACCTGCAAGAATCACTCCCGACTTGACCCAAGTTAGCAATTAACCATTTCAAAAATAGTTTTTACGAATATTTGACATCTCCGAAGTATGCATAACCAATAACCCACACCCCGTTCAGTTTTATGAATATTTAAGGACATCTTCGAAGTATACATAACCGAAATGTGCGTAACCAGTTAACCTACTATCATATAGTTGTTATGGCATGCATAACTAATTTACTGCTACGAATGACATAGACTTTTTTCCGGACAAAGCAATCCCAAATATATAAATATTCTAAACTTATCCAAAATTAGTCCAATTAATAACACCACACTCTTCACTTTAAAACCACGCAAAATACATAATAAACTGCGCATGTTGAATGTAAACCTACCCATTTTATACAAAACTGAAGGAGCACAGAGTAAAAAATAAATAGACTAGACATTAAGTCGCATGTTTAGAATTAATTACAGATTTAAGGAAATAGAATAATGTAAATAGATATACACACAGAAATGAAACGTTTACTTTAAAATACACGGTTTAAACCATAATAAAGTTTAATTGGAAAATAATCAGCGAAACGATTAGGATCTAATTAACCAAACAGCATTATAAAAATATAGAATGATTTATAATACATTTATTTAAAAGGCAGATAAATAACCAAATAATTTTCACCCCAAAACAATAAAGTACGCACAATTGCGAATTATACTATACGTACAAAAATAAATTCAAATACTGATAAATAACCCAAATTAAAACGATCTGAACTTCGACGATTTATTCTCCGATCTGAGCTACGCCTGAGGTTGAACCGTTATAAAAATGTAACGGCATAATACTTACATGACAGTGAGCAAAAATAATTAAACTCTAAACCCGAAAGTCGTTAACCTTACTGCCTGCCATTCTTCAGTAGAAATAGACTTTATAATTTTGAAAAAATATGTTATAAAAGAGCAGAATAGTTATCACTCCTAATTTTAGACATTACAATCACAAAGATAATTTACAACAAAGTTAATTTCATCAATGAAAAAAAGAATTGCGAAAATTGCGTGTTTGGGTCAGAAGCGCTAGACACCGCGCAGGGACGGATTTAATCTTCATTTAATTTCACACAATTATTTTTAATACTAACGTTATGATAACTATTGTAGAAGTCAATTAAGGATTTAACATATAAGAATTAATTCAAGAAATTAGGCAATGAAATTATCTTGATATGCAATAGTGAAGTTAACGAATATAGTTTACATTTTTTATAATTTAAAACGAAAATCTAACGCACAACGATACAAATGTCCTATCTTTTTGGAATAATTTTCCAATATGATGAATTTGATTAACAAATAAATCGCAAGGAAAGAATGTGCAACAAAAACTTAGTTTATAAGCAAAATCGCATTTGAAGACATTAAAATGAATGTTTGCCGGTAAGTCAATATATTTTGTCTATAACCTGTACGAAGTGGTGAGGTATTTTAAAGTTATTATTGCATTATTATTTTATCTTATTCATTCTTATTTTTTATCTGTAATTAATTGAACATAATTTGTATTAAAATAATGTTGAAGCATAATTAATAAACCTTAAATTAAGTCTTCAACAAAGTTTAAAAAATATAATTATTAAATAAATAATCATTAAATCTAAACGTAGTAACGATAAAAATATAGTTAAATATATAGAAATTAATACCGTATGTCAAACTAAACTTTAGATAAAGGGAGGCAGTGACAAACAAACACTTTTAGTGACTCTTATCTTTGATAGATTCAGTCGGTTGTTAT
>JAHWXV010385422.1:0-10397 GCA_024586415.1 Phrixothrix hirtus | reverse complement strand
CCATCCCCTTCAAACGGGCGATTTAGCATCTATGACAGCTACCATTGTTCTTACACTGCATCAGTCTACAAACCCACCAAGTTTCATTTAAATCGGCGTGCGACACTTCCCTGTGTTCCCTTGTAAGCCATAATTTCTCGCATGAGGCTGTGTGGAGGTACAGTAGCATCCAGCACCTCTAGTGTAAATCGTCTTATAGATCCAAGTCTACATTTTTCCTGGTTTGAGACTGAATCAGCCTATAGGAATAGATTTATAATCTAGTTCATGAAGCGAAGATCTCTAATACAGGCAGATCAAGTTAATCTGATACGAGCAGCGTTCAGTTATTATTTGTCCTGTAGCAAGTCTAAATTTTACCCGGTTTTGGACTGAGCCATGGACAGGCCGAATAGTGCTCGACCTCCCAAATCATAAAAGTGTATTTTGACAAGCGCTAAAATAATCAGTAGTCCTATAAGGATCTCAAAATATACACAAGTTGTAAGAAGGCCATTTCAATTGGAATGCTTTTAAAGCGTTTTTCGAATCGAATTGTTCAAGTAATTAATTGTTTAAACAAATTAAGTTTTTAAACTAGTTGTAAGAGAGTCTAAATTTAATTAAAATGATTTTTAAAAACGTTTTTTAGTTCGACTTGTTCAAGCAACTAATTGTTTATACTAATTTTTCAATTTGGACTTCCTATACATACCCAACAACCCCAAAAACCCCCTCACCAACATTTTCACCTAAATAAAGTAAATTAAAATTTTTATCCCCCAGTTTAGCCGCCATATTGAATCTGCCATTTTGAATTTTGGAAACAGCACATGGCATTTGAAAGTTTACACTTTTATGCAAATTTTAAGCCCTTGCTTATATTTTGACTCAAACTAATTTTGAGCAGCCAGCTTAAGCGGTTAAGAAAGAATATGATTTTGTATGGTTGTCCATGGATTTGCTACATCAGATTACTAAGAGCCGCGCAGAAATTGTAGCGGTGTTGATTTAATGTGTTGTCATATTACGCGTCAATAACTTCTAACGCTGTCATTAAATTTACGTTCAAATAATTATCAAAATTTTGGGATTACTGTTATTTTAGTTATTTTTGATGTTTACAGTAAATGGAATTTAAATTGAATTACAATATCACATCTTAAAATCATTTCTAACTTGATAACAATGGGAGGTGGATTTTAAGGTTAGTGCGAACGCATAATGATTGCTTTGTACAGTGTGCACTTTTTTTTTAAATGATCATGAAGACAAGAGTTTCAGAAGCATTCTAATGTAATCTAGCTAAATAAAGAAAAACTTCCCATATTATAATACAAAACGTATAGCGGACTAATCATGTAAAATCTGCCCCCGAACTTATTGAGCTCAAATTGATGCCATTAGTTCGCACCTCTGAGATGTAAAACTTTCCCAAAGATTAGCCTCGAAATTTCATTTTTTCTCATCCGTCTTCCTCTTATTTCTTTTATTCATGATATCGCAAAAATTCTTAAAACGTGTTTTTAATAAAATTTGATTAATACAATGAATAATAATAGATTATATATACATGTAGAATGATCGTATAAATCAAAAAAGTGCACTAAAGAATTAGTTCCGAATTCACATCCCTATATACTGAAATATATACTGAAACATATTGAATCTCAGAAAATTCTCATTGATATTCTTAGCTGTGAATCAGTTATCACAGCACAATAAAAGACGAAGACGAAGCAACAAATGTTGTATCAAGCGCCGTTGAGGTCCGAGTACATATACCCTTCTGGAGAAAATTCGACTGCGAGTGAAGAGAATGTGAAGACACCGCGTAGCGGAAACCGCTAATACAGCGAAAACACTTAAAACTATATCCAAGGTATATAAGATTAAAATATATGTTATTCTTTCTTCAAAATAATATATGTCAATATGTTTTTATTCTATAAAGGAGGATAGGAATTACTGATCTAATTTAAATATTGTTTAACTTTTATATTATATAAAGTTATGGTAAGCTTAAATGGCGTGGAGCGACGTATGCGAGCATGCATGCGTCCCTAGGAACGAGTGCGCGCGCATGCGTGCGTGCATGCGTGGGTACATACGGCATGCGTGCGTGCGTGCCTGCGTGCGTACGTGCGTGCGTGTCTGCGTGTGTGCGTGCGTGCGTGAGAGGACGCGTGCAGACCTGCGTGCGTGCGTGCGTGCATGCATGCGTATGTGCGTTCGCGTTCATGCACGCGCGGGTGCCTACGTGCGCGCGCGACTGCGTGCGTGCACGCGTGCGTGGTCGCGCGAGACTGGGCGCGTGAGCGTACGTGTGTACGTGCATGCGTGCACGCGTACGTGCGTGTGTAAGTGGGTTCGTGCGTGTGTGTGTGTCTATGTAAATATGATAACTCAAAAATTAAAAATCCTAGAAAAACGAAATTTTATATTTGAGTTTCTATCCATAGTCGCACGCGACTGCAACAATTTCAATAAAATCTCAAAACCGGAAGTGCCACTTTACTCTTGTCATTTTTTGGTTTTTTGAGATTTTTTCGCAATCGGCTTTAACGATTTTTCCGAGAGTCATGTAACCGGAAGTACTTTCGCCGTTAAATCTGAAGAAAATCGTTATGAAACTAAGAACTCTAGCTAATTGAAAATGTATGTTTAAAGTCATAATCACCTTAGTGTGTTAAATCAAGAATTTGGTTAAAATTGTATAACCGGAAGTACCAAAGTATTTCTGTCATTTTTACATATTTTCCGAATTTTTCGTTTTTCGAGATTTTATTGAAATCAGCTCTAATGATTTTTTTAAAATTTAATATATTTCTTAGACGTTTAAGACGCTTTCATATAATCTAAGCGATTACTCAGAAGCTTTTCTATGAAACGAGTAACCGGAAGTACTTTCACCGTTAACTATGTCCGTTCACTTGAATGCACAAATTTATTCGGTTCTTTAGATTTTTAAAAATGTTAATTAAGATATCTTCTGATATATTGTTCACTTCCTGAATAACTGCATCTCTTAATTCATGTAATGTTTGCAACCTATTTGGAAATACTGTATTTTTCAAATAACCAAACACGAAAAAAACTAAAGGCGAAAGGTCTGGTGATCGTTCTCCACTTCGAAAGTAAGCTTCCACAATAAATATGTTATGCTCCTCCGAAAACGGCATTATTTAACCATAAATTAATGACTTAAAATTATGTTACAATTATTGTATGGAGAAAATTCACCAAATAAAAGTGAATGTGAATATAATAATTGTGAAAACAACTGTTTTTTAATTATTAATTGAGTAAATTGAGAAGAATGACGTAAAAATAGGAAATGTTTGAAAACCAAAAATTGACTGATGCAGATGACAGATATGATAGGTAGAGGTAGAGGTAGAGGACAATTTCATTGCAATGTATGTCCGCAACTTTTTTTGTAATTACAGCTTCATTAATACAATTCTTCATGTTATCCAAAGCTATCCAAATATAAAATTTGTGAGGATTATAAACCCCCTCCCCCTCTCCAACTAATCCGTATACGTAGTTTCTAAACATACACTGTATAATTTCTGTCTAGAAAATATAGATTTATTAAAACAAAAATTCTTGAAGTTGTAACTATTACTACTAAGTAACGCTGTTTTAAGGGGGGGGGGGGTCTATAAAAACGTTTGCAACCCACTTAGCAGGTGCTATATAACCAAAAATTGGTATAACTTATTTATAAGATTACTGCTTTCAAACGAATCTTAAAAACTCGTTAATAAAGCCAGTAAAAAATGATACATAATATCAATTTCATATCAGAATGTTTTTTCATTTTGTGATATTTGTAAGCCTAAAGTTGATTATAATTTAATTAAAACTGTTCGCGATATTATACACGTTTATGAAATATCTGTCTGGTATACTGTTTGAAATCAGTACTGATTTTTTTTTGAAGAGAAAACCTTTCTAAGTATTAATTTAGGCCTAAAGTTCAAAAATTAAAATTAAAAATGCTTGTAAGTAGACAACCCTAACTTCAGCAAGCAGTGGCAAATTCCGAAAAAGTGAAAGTTGCAAACTATTTATTATACAAGGGTTTACTTACAGATTTATTGAGGTTGATTTTATCTACGTTCTACCTGTGAAAAGAATCATTGAAAAATATAAAGGAATTTTTCTTTTGTAATGGACTTACATAGCGTTACTGTTTTTCGTCGTCATAATAAACAATATATTTTATTTATTAATTAGGACAAAAATCGTTAATTATTTATAAGAATTTTACATTATAAATTTCAAATTTTAATCAATTTCCCTTTGAAATGCTAAAAGTATTGCTAATATACGTACATGCAACATTTATCGTTTTTCCATAATTGTACAAATAACCACATTATTAGTTATATATGGACATGTCTATAAAATTAAGTTTAACAGAAAATGGAACGATACCATACCACACCGTACAACAACTTTTTTGACTAACCGACGATAATCATAGCATTATCACAAACTACTTAAAAATTATTACAAATATTTTATAAACTGTTATTAAATTAGTATTGCATTAGTTTTACATCCTAGCTTGGGCTCAGCTTCGCGAAATAAAACATTTTGATCATCTATTATAAGTTTGCTTGTTTCTTGTTCGTCATTTTTTATTACAATTTATTTTTTTGTGTCCTATTTGTTAATAAACATGATCAGAGTTAATATTCAAGTAAATTGTAGTAATATTTATGGTTTTTTAAAGCGCAACTATTTAATATAAATAATGCACTAACAAACCGGAACAGTGTTTTGCGCTTATAGTCAACTAATTATTGTAATATAAAATAAGTATTTATGAAAGACTCTCTATCACATCTAATCACATTACAGTGAAAATTTTGAAATGACTTGTTTCCAACAATTTAATTACTATTTTAGTTTAAAATACGCAGCATCTTTCTCACTAAAGACAAAGAGACTTTACTTCTTTTCTAGTTATTGTTACTTTAGTTTATTTTTGTAGCCGACTCTTACACCTTTTCAAATCAAGATGCTTCTTAGGACAATAATGACTTCTGGTAGCAAATCGTATAAATTTTGATGTGAAAGTTTTAAACAAAATAACACATATAAATTTAATTCTATAGGCCATTGATGCTGGTTTTTGAGTATGATTTTTCGATTAAAATCGAATGTAACAATATTTGCTCACACAAAACAATTAAGTTTTGTGCAAAACTCATTGTTAGAAGTGTAAAGAAATGAACTACCGAAAATATTTAATAGTATAGTACATTTATTCAAATGACAAATTTTTGAATACAAAAGAAATTATTTTTGAAAATTATCGGAATTCACAAAGTTGGCAAATCCTTTGGTAAAAATAAAATTTTATTTGTCTAAACAGCTGTTTCTAAGAAATAACAACTATGCTAATGTTTAACAAAAGATGGATTACCCGCATTAAGACAAAAGGGTTCGCCGCCAGTGCCTCCAGCGTTTCTATATCGTATTGAGTGCTACGTCAACGATGAAATGACTGGTATTACGTGTATTATTGCAAGTTTTCAAGCACCCTTAATGATTGCTTTTTACCAAAACTGAGGTCGCTCCCGGGCGGTCAATTTCTAAATCTCAGCCGATCAATTTTAACAGTTTTCCATTGGATTTTGCTGTTGAAAATGCTTCAGTGTAACGGTCATAAGAGCATTAGCTAATTCAAAATAAGTCGCTCATGACGGTATTATATTTGTCACGGACAAAAATCATGGACAAAAATCCTATGGGAATTCTTCGTCAAACTGTGACACTCAATAGGATTTATGTAAATGTAGAAGTGTATTAGATCTTTGTAACAGCCACGTTTTTTACTACGCTATGATATAGAAAAATTGATGGTTACTTATTTTCTTTATTTCCATTTTTACACTATTTTATAAAACATTAATGATAATTTCGAAATATTTTATAATTGTTTTCAATATTATATTTTATATAAATCTATTTTCATGCAGACATATTGTAACGTCATTATTTATATGAAAGTAAAATATTTCTTTTTGAACAGTATTGTGAATTTATAAATCTATTAACAAAATATTTTTTTATAGTTGCTTTCCAAAATAAACGGCAGAAAGATTATAATTGGGAAAGTATAACGAAAATTATTTATGCCCATTCAATGGTGACTTTAAAAAACTGCTTAAAGATTCTATCCTATAATTTTAAATAAATATACAAATACATAAATATGGTTCAACAACACTTTTTACTTTCTCTTACCTATATGAAATATAGTATAGCGAAAGTATTGTTTTCGTCCAAAATTTTAGTGGAAATACATATTTTCGAGTCCCTGAAAATCATGTTTTTAAAAATTGGTCTGTCTGTGTGTGTGTGTTTGTGTGTGTGTATGTGTGTGGGTGTGTGCGTGTGTCTGTGTGTGTGTGTACGTACGCGAGCGTGCGCGTGCATGTGTGAACAAAATATCTCGGAAACGAAAAGTCGCAGATAAACAAAATTTTATATTTGAGTTTGTATCTAAGCTCGCACGCGACCACAAGAATTTGACTAAAGTTCAATAACCGAAAATCCCACTTTACTCTTGTCATTTTTTTGTTTTTGTGATTTCTCGAAATCGGCTCTAACAATTATTTTAGATTTATTGTATTTCTAAGAAATTTAATACTCTTTCCTATAATGAAGATAATTTTTTAAAAAAATTGCCGTAAAATGAGTAACCAGAAGTAATCTTACCATTAACTGCGAATAAGATAACTTCAAAACCGAAAGCCTTAAATAAAGGAAAATTTGTATTTCAGATCCTAACTACCTTCGAATGCTAAATCAAAAATTTTGTTAAAATCAAATAACCGGAAGTACAACTTTATTTTTATTATTTTTAGATATTTTCCAAATTTTTCGTTTTTCGCGATTTTTTCGAAATCGGCTATAACGATTTTTTCAAAACTTATTAAATTTCTTGGATATTTAATGGCTTTTCATACAGTATAAGCTGTTTCTCAGAAACTTTTCCGTAAAATGAGTAACCGGAAGTACCTTCACCGTTAACTCAAAATAAAATAACTATGAAATTAAAAGTTCTATCTAAATGAAAATTTATATTTGTGGCCATAATGGCATTGTTATTCCAAATCAAGAATTTGGTTAAAATTGAATAACCGAAAGTCCCACTTTATTTCTGTCATTTTTAGATATTTTCCGTGTTTTTGTTTTTCGCGATTTTTTTGAAATCGGCTTTAAGGATTTTTTAAAACTTAGTACATTTCTTAGCTAATTCATTCTTTTTTATATGATCTAATAAATTTTCGAAAATCGAGTAACCAGAAGTACTTAGCGTATTAATTCTGAACAACACAACTCAAAAACTAACTATGATACATGAATGAAATTAAATTTTTATCTTTTACACATGAGACGTCAAGAATTTAAGTAAAATCGAATGACCGGAAGTATCACTTTATTCTTGCGATTTTAAAGTTTCTTGTGATTTTCTCGAAAACAGCTATAACTTTTATTTTTAATGTGCTACGATTATTATGTATTTAATGCCCCTTTACATGAACTTAGCAGTTTTTTTGAAAAAATGCATTGAAGGAAGTTATCATAGAAAATTTCCAGTGTTAACCAGCCTTTCGCCTGTTCAGTAACTTGGATGGGTGACCGTTACAATTATCGTTCCCAAAATAAACGTAGACAACGGTCTAATCATTTGTGGATTCTATTGGCGTATCTATGAGTGTAAGAGAAAGTCATGTGCTGTCTCACACCAGATTTTTTGGAATAATTTTGTTACTATATTTTAATTTCCTTTTAAAAAACTAATAATTTACAAGAAAAACTAAATTAATCAAATTTTGGTGACGAAAATAAATAAATATTAACAACAAATTGGTTTTATTTATTTACAATTTAAAACAAACTAATAAGAAGCACAATATCAATAATGTACCTCCACTGATTTATATAATTGAATGGGTTTCATCCTATTATTATAACAATGACATAGGTTGCTGCAAAACGAAGTTGTCCTTGCAAGTTGTAATATTCAAGTAAAACGAGAAATAATTAAATATTTTCTGACGATCAGTATAAATCTTCTAGAATACTGATTGTTGAATTATTATAATTTTTTATGTATGTAAATAAGTTAATATTACTTATATGTTCCTGGTTATTTACGTAATAAGTAATTGCGTTTACAATAATACGTTAAAAGTTTTATAATGGTTATCTTTCGATATTATAACGTCTCATGTCTTAGATGCCAAATCAACATGTTACATAAGAAAACAGTTTTTACAAAAAAATTAATTTCTTTAGTTTCAAAAATTTGATATAAGTATAAGAAATATTTTTTCATATATATTTTACTGATATTACTATTACCAAGCTGCGTGAACTAATAGTTACACTTTCAATTTGTTTGTATTATTTGTAGTCGCATTTCATTAACAAATTTTGAAATTTTTATTGATTTTTAAATTAGAGCGAAAACAGCATTCAACCAGAGACATAGGAGTTTAAAACCAATTAAGTAAACGATACAGGGTTGTTTTGAAATAGTTTCTGAAAAATAAATGGTTGCTTCTGCCCCACAAGGATTGCTCATTTATAATATTTTTAAACCCTACAAAATATCTTTTTAGTAAATGGTGTCTGCCACACTCTTACAAAAAAGATTGACGCTTATATAAATATAAAATAAATGCGAATATAACAAAGACCAAATTTATTTATATACGTTTGGGCTATCACAATTTGACCTACATATAATTCTTGTTACATTAATAAGATGAAACAACTCGAAAGGATTTTAATTGTACTCTTAAAAAGGATTCACGTAATATTAAATATAAATTATTTAATATTGTTATGAGAAAAACCTTAATGTAGGTGACTTTAAACGTATTCGTTTGCACACTAAGATAAATACGCTTTCAACTTCACTCCGAACTAAATACTTTTAACTATTTGTTGATTCTAACATCTGAAACAACTAATAGGGCTAACAAAAATATTTAAAAAAGATCATTTTCACTCATAGTTATACAAAAATCACTAAAAATCTAATTTTAGAAAAACTGGACAATATCGCAACTCATACTAAATGCTTTAATAACAAATGAAGCCTTTGATCAATTGTACTAATGTACACAAGACTTATTATACATTGAACTGTAACGATTTGTAAAATACGTTTTAAATTAAAAAAGATATAAAGATATGGGAATTACTAATTAATGAACGTTTCTATAAAAGCACCCAGCCTGAAATGAAATTTGATATTCAGCAACAAGTGTACATGAGGTTTATCTATAAGGAGTCCGACTTTTAATTTTCTCGCGCAAAAAAACGGAGATAGGGCGTGGCAACTTTGTACATACGTGAATTGTGGCACCATCTCTAGATGTCAGCGTCATCGTGAGGTGTACTAGTGTTCGTCGCGTTTTTATTCTATTCGAGATGATGGAACGTATAGAATAGAAATGCCGCATCAAGTTTTGTTATAAGCTTGATATATCTAAGCTTAAACGATTCGTAAGATTCGACAGATTTTTGGTAACGATGCCGTGGGAGAAACTCACTTTCCTCTGTAGAGAGTGATCCGCGTTCCGGTAGGTCACAAGCAGCTCGTAACGCAGCAGTCCATTATGAAAGACCAGAAATTGCTAATGAGGTTAGGACCAGCAAATATTCCGCGCCGAGTTTCAACGAAATTTGTACCTAAGGAGAACAGATGCAGCTCCACCTTGAAGTGACCCACGACATGATGAACAATGTCAACGCTGATTCCGAGTTTCTTCATACCGTGATAGCTGGAGATTAATCGTAAGTATTCGGATATGACCCAGATACAATAGTGAAATCATCAGAATGCAATCGTTCCTCGTCCCCAAGAACCAAAAAAGCTCGACAGGCACGTAGCAAAATCAAGGTGATGTTTAATGTCCTTTTTAATTGCTGTAACATCGTGCATCACGAATACACACTAAAAGGACAACAATTAGTAAATAGTACTTTCAATGAGTTCTCCGCCGTCTCCGTAATATAGTTCAACGCAGAAGACCAGACCTCTGGAGACTGTATCATGAATATGCTGCGGTGCATTTATACCACATAATCCAGGTTTTGTGAACAAAACATAGAATTCTGACTATCCTCCAAGCCAACCTGGTGTATTTTAAATTAAGATAAATTAATTGTGCTTGTAAATTATTTATGAATATTAAATTTTGTTTTTTAATTCTTTTACTCTAACAATAAGTAAATAAATTTGGTCTGAATAAATATATATATATTAATGAATTTAATTTCCCAATTTGAGTTTGTTGAATATGGGTTATAAATAAAAAAGTCCAAATTTCTCAAATAAATTTCTTTTTAATTACGACCGGTTTCGTAGATTAAAT
>JAHWXV010385385.1:0-12282 GCA_024586415.1 Phrixothrix hirtus | reverse complement strand
TCGCTATAGCAATTCTTTTTAAATTTGCAACTTTCTATGGGTTTTAATGCAATTTTACGAACTAGTCGGTTTCACCGACGAAATTTCTTAATTAAGTAGGTCAAGAAAATCCTCAGCGTTAGTATGAAACTTGGATGGGTAACCGTTGAAATTTTATTAGTTCCCTAAATAAATGTAAATTAATAACCTAATGGTTTGGAGACGATATTTAAAAAGTCACTCTTTTATTATAATATAGTGGGTTTATCATCGATTTTATAATTTGCTGATAGTAAAGTTTGGTCATTTTTAAATCAAGTAGACTAGCTTTGTTCTACTTAATTCATTATAATAAATAATAATAATAATAAATTATATTTATTTTCCAAGAAATTGATTATTACATATAATTTACATAATAACTAAAAATAAGTTAATTAAGTGTTAAATCTCTTATCTATTTATGTATGAAATTAAAATTTAAATTTTTTACAAAAATTTTATTTTAGGTATGTATACATTTATTTTGCAACTTATTTCGATAATTTAAAATTAAATTTAAAGTAAGTAAAAGAAGGCAGTACGTCACCTTATCTATTTCTAAAAATCCAACAAAAAGTTTATTTTAACAGTATTAAATCTATAAAAGAACGATATTATTGCCTCTTCCTGAAAAATTGTATTGATTTTCTATAATACTCATAACAAACTTACATGTATTTAAATGCGAAGAACTTGAGATAATCATTATCTCATACTTCTTCGCATTTATATAAGTTTCTGTCGACAACTACGTAGTTTGGGCCATATAATTTAATTTATAAAAAACAACTTTTCAATATAAGAAGTTATATTGAATTTTGTCATTTTACATGTATTTGTTGCGCATACAGGGCGTTTCAGATAATATGTCATTCCTTTTAAGGAAGTTGAGTCGACTACGCACATGCTTTCAAATATGACAAATATCATCGAGTAAGTGTTTTTTGCTAAATAAACGTTTCCGTAATAGAATAGAATTGTACGTGTTTATTTTAACTTC
Source organism: Phrixothrix hirtus (assembly GCA_024586415.1). NCBI lineage: Eukaryota > Metazoa > Arthropoda > Insecta > Coleoptera > Phengodidae > Phrixothrix > Phrixothrix hirtus. The sequence goes on along the minus strand of JAHWXV010385385.1, from coordinate 11,261 downwards.
TGAAAAACAAGACTGTGAAATGATACACATTTTTAAACGTCAGTGACTGATATATTGATAAACGAAATTATGCAAATTTACGACATTTACTAGATGCATTTCGTTGACTAATCAGTATTTTAATAATAAGAACTAATACCAATTTGTTCGGTTGAATCTACGTATCCACCATAAGTCGTACCCCGTTATATATTCACAACAATGGTGATTTATGTGAACATTTTTAATGAAGATATTTTAATTGTACGTTTAATAATACCCATTTTGTTCCTTGTAAAAATCTTAACATGAACAAACAGTTAAATTTTCATCTAAATTAACGTATTTTATGATAAAATAAAAAAATAGCTTTTCCCAATAAATAATTAACCTGTAATACATTTTGATTGCCTAAAAACCAGGGTCTAGTCAATAACAATTTAAATAAGGACAGCACAAAACTAATGTTTATTTCAGTGTTGTATTAAAAAAGTGTTTATAGTATTTTAATTTTAAGTGTAGGATGATGACACGCAATTTCAGACCCGAAACTCCATTTTTAGGTGTAAAATTAAAAAATGTCAATTAATAATTATGTAAGCTGACTTCACATTTAAACACATTTTCTTAGTTCGATGTATAACTAAACTCTATTTTTATCATTATCCGTTATAAATAATTTCTTCAAAATAGATAAAAAATTGTATACATTTCTATATTCCTTCGATTATGTAAAAGGGCAATCCCCTTATCCTGTTATTTGCTACAGTAAACAAATTGAAATATGCCCGGTACAGCTGTAAAAGTGTATGTTACTGCAAGTTGATACTATTGGGTGGGTTAGTTATAATTTTATGAATGATTTAGCAGTTTTAGTCTGAATTCAACCATAGGCGGCTCGTTAAATAATTAGAAAAAAAGGACTTTTTAGTATTGCTTTTAATATTACGCTCATTGGGGTATCTGTAGGGTATACTCTCATCCCTTAAAAAGGAATGTCATATTATCTGAAATACCATGTATAGGAGGTTTTCAAGTTTTCATCACTCTGATAATTGTGCTTGAATATAAAAAGAATTATATTAAGTTTATTACCGTTAAACCAATGTTACAAATCGTATAAAAAACCGTAGAATGAGCAAGATCGATAGTCGTAAACCGGCCATCAAGATTGGTGTTAATCAAGTCGGCCAATAAAGGCAAGAATGATGGTGGTGAAGTTTGGTTTTAGTTGTCCGCCAGTAAAGGTAAGGATGACGGTCGTCAAGATTTATGTCAGTGAAGCCGGCGAGTAAATGCCAAAATTATGGCCGTTAAGATTGGTGTTAGTCAAGGCAGCCAGCGAGACAAGAATGACGGTGCATACGTTACGTGTCTGTGCACAGATTTGCATCTATTTTTAGTCAAACTAATCCAATTGATGTCCTAGACTTTTCATTGGAAAGCATAGGCTACTCGAAGGCCTTCAACGTAACCCAATGATTAAATTGCCTCAGTTATTCTGTTATAATTTAACCTCTTGTGGTTAGATCTGTGCTGTACACGAAATCCTTTATACTTCCCCGCAAGAAATAATCAAGAACAATAAGGTTTGATGAGATCGGTGGGAGACCAATAGGACCCAAGTTTTTGAATCCCCTTATTAGGAAACGTCATTTGATACAGCATGAGCCACTCTTGATATGTACGAGGAACATCCATCATGCTAAAACCTACATGTCCCACTGTAATCGTATTGAAAATTCTTCCAGGTATAGGAGATCTTTCTTCAACAAAACAATATCAATCGTCAGTGAAATTTTTCCCAAAACGAATAGCGCCAATTATTCTACTTCCAATAATTTCACACTAAACATTAATTTCTCGAATATGTTGGTTATCGATCACTCGTAACCATTAAGGGCTAGCTTGTGTTTTTACAATTCTAGGTATTGAATCATCCACCATAATTGAACTTACATTAATCAGAAAAAGAACATTTCTACGAAAGTCGTTCGGTTGTCCCCATGTTCAATTGCAAAATTGGAGTCGTTGCGTGTCGCCATTTTCAGTCAAGGCTTATTATACACACCCATCCTGTACGGGTAAAACTTGTATTCTCTCAACATTCTGCGTATTGTAGACGACTAACATGAGAATCCATTTCTCGACAGCACAGTGAATCAATAGGATTTACTTCTACTGAATCAATGACGTTTGCCGCTACTTCTTGCCTAACTGCACGGTAAATTCCTTTATTTTTGTTGTGATGTGGCTGGACAACACATTCGGTCTAATTGCTAGACGCAAAACAACATTTCGCGAATGTGGAGAGATTTGGGTAATTCTGGGCACATAATCTTTCTGCATATATGAAAACTGCTCGCGATTCACCTAAAATTTGAAGCATATCATATGTTTCTTCATTGAAATAAAGCATGGCTAGATAATGTAGGACACAGCCCGTTAAAAACTGAATGTGTGCTGTTGATTAAGATTTAAATAAGCAGTAATCGCGATTACGGTTAAAGGAAGTTTAAAATTAATATTAGGGTATGAAACGAATGAAATCATGTGTAGTTTAAACAAATTTTTATGAATGGTGTCGCTGAAGAGCAAATATATTACCTACTAATCGATATAAAACTTCACCATGTCTTACCAAACGAACAAATAATCGAAATGTTTCAAATTTTAGGATGGTGTTAAAAGCTTAGGGTAATTTATTTTTCAAGTGCAGGTAATTTATTTTTCAAGTGCAGGTATCTAGTGATGGAGGCGCTTTTTGAAAAAAAACGTTTCAGTTATAATTTTCGTATTTTTCCAAGTGAAAACCTAATGTGCAATAAAAAGTAGCAAGCTCCATTTAAAAAAACAAAATTATGGTTCTTGGTTTCCATTTCCAGTTTAAAACCAGGAATTAAAAATGCCACAGTTTAATAAAACGTACTCAATTTAGTGAGAAAATGTTCAAAGCGATTTTTGAATTGACTTATTTTCAAAATAAAAACCCTGGAGTGTGGTTTGGAACACACGGTATAATAATTTTTTAATATTTGATATTTTAAGCAAGAAATACTTTAAAATGGGCCTGTGACTTTTATGAAACAATTTAGAATGATCATTTAGTACGAATATTGAAATGTGAAATTTAGATATATTTGCAACAGCAGTAATTCAAATTGAAAGGCAATTTGGAGCTTATAATTTGTCATGATGCTATATCCATATATATTTATTGATAATGTAATTAACCTGTTTAGAAGGAATAAAGAGATAAATAAATAATATGTTGAACATTTTAAGTATTTAAATTATCTATCAAATATGCAAGCTATGTAGAAGTACCTGATAACGACTAATGATACTTATGACAGAATCAAAGTAGGTTCAATTTATACTTATGTTATTTTTAATTGTAATTTTAACTGATATTTCATTGTTATTTGTTATTGTTGTGATCATGCTTTGTAAAGGAAACTTCTTTCGTTAATAATTGTTATTGTTATTATCTTGCACTCTAAACATAATTATTTTATTTCATGTTCGATTTTTCTGATCATCACTAAAGAGGTTCGAATAAAAGCGTTAAAAATTAACGTTAATTGAATGATATTCCTACATTTTACTAAATAAGGCAGTAAATTACAGCCTACAAACGATATGAGGGTTTATTTGCCAGTTAAATAAAATTATAGCCATATATTAGGAAGTTTAATTACCTTAATATATTCGTCCGACCGTGTCTAAATATTCCGGTAAAAAATAAATCTCCCAAAAATGGCATTATCTCTTGTGGTAGCAGAAGTTTATTTAAAAGTAAAATTTACTTTAGGTAAAGCTTTAATTGGTAAAAACTTTGTTGTTTGTAAGCAAATACTATAAGTATATTTATATTAGACATCTTTTAGGATATGAAGTATAACTTTTTACGATAGTTAAAAGGAAATAGTACGAATGTTAATTTATAATTCTAAGAAATCAATTCTACCTTTGCTAACAGATCGTATAATTTACTTTTTTAGCACTGAGAAGTACAGAAGATCTATTGATATGGATTAATTTGTAGTTAATTAATAAAAGTAATTTAAAGGTAATTTTATATGTTTTAAGGGAGATTTATTTTCAAATTGTATATCTCTATTTATTCATATACATACTAGAGTGTAGATCTAAAGGCCCCTACAGACACACGTACATCTGTTAAGATTTTAACGCGCGTTCATGTACGTGCGTATTTGTACGTTTTATTAAAATTGCCTACACACACAAAGATTATTTTTGTTATTTCGCTCATTTCAACATGTCTACGGTCAGTAACAGTGAATTAAATTTATTAGCGGTGGCGTGCGTCTGCATAATAAAGAAGAAACAAAATCAATTAATAAAAGACGGTAGCCACGAAGGAAATGGGTAAAAGAATGGCTCTTGCAGCGTGATCGGCTTGCACATGTAAAACTACTGGAGGAACTCCGATTAGATCCTGATTATTGTCGAAATTATTTTCGTATGGATGAAAATAGTTATGTAACACTTTTAAATTTGGTAACGCCACTAATTCAGAAACAAGACACGTATGAGGAATGCCGTATCACCGCATGAAAGATTATCAGTTACACTTCGATATCTAGCCACCGGGAGGAATTATGAAGATTTGAAGTTTTCGAGTATCATCTCACCTCAAACACCAAGTAAAATAATTCTAGAGACTGGCATATATCAAGTTTTAAAGGATAAGTATACGAAGCTAAGAATAATAATGAACAGATACTATTTTACCGAATTTGTAATTGTATTGAAAAAGTAATTAAACATAACACGTATTTAAAATGAACAAAAAATACACATTTAACTATGTAAGCTTGTAAACGAAATTAAATTCAACGCTGTCTGTAGGTTAAGTACATAAATCAGTTTTCGTTGTATTGAAAGTTTGTTACGAAAGCGGCAATTTTTGATTCACTTACATATGATTCATTGGCAGAGTGGATTTGACTCGTATTATATTCTTCAGAATACCGCTGGTCTAGTGGTTGTAACCAGTAGTTGGTTTGAGAATACTGTTGGAAAAGCTCCTGTGTTTGTGGTGGGTGCATTTGATGCATTTGTTGTACATGGATATCAAGTGAATGTTGATAAGGAATCTGTAATGGATGGGAGCTATGTCGGTGAGGATAATGGGAACCAACTGCCATATTCCTGTTTATGCTAACTGGTGAATTATTTTGGCTTAAATTATCAGCAAAAGAAACAATTCTTGTTGCTCTGGCAACATGGCCCAATTCTGCTTCGAATAATAAGTTATTGATTAATTATTCAGTATAAAGTCTGGTTTCTCGTGCAAGTGTTCTCAGTTTCGCCGCAATGTTATTTCAAAAACTGCTGAATTGGTCATCATTAGTAGCTCGTAGCCTTTCTTCAACTAGAGCAAGCATCTCATATGTTTACTCGACAGTTTTTACTCTGCATTTTTTTTGAGTGAGTAGTGGTTGGAGTTGATAACTTGATCCCATGACTAGTACTTAGTCTGGAATATAATAGACTACGTAGTGAACTACCGAGATCGTCAATCTCCCGCTCCTAGGTGTTGTCTGCTTCATTTCCAAGTTCCTACAATAAAAATTAACATAATTGTTCTCTTTTCAGTTTCGTACATCGGAGAATGAATGAAAAATAAGCGCAGAGGATTTTGAAAAGAAATGTGATTTCCCCGACTGTTTAGGACAAGTTGACGGCAAACATCTCAACATAATTTCACATGGTGGAAGTGGCTCATATTGTTATAATTATAAAGGGACACACAGTTTAGTACTCATGGTTATAGTTAAAGCAAATTTTGAATTTATTGTGTGATTTTGGTGTAAACGGTCGGATATTTAACGGGGGAGTTATTAGACACAATATTTTTTCTCAGAAACTTAAAGATGGGTAGTTATCTCAATCACCTACTATAAGACCTAAAAGCAGTGAAAATATAATGCCATTCATCTTCATTGGGGACGAAGTATTTCCTTTTCGGTCAGACTTTTTGAAACCATTCAGTCAGAAAGAACTGAACCACGACAAAAAATATTTAGTTATCGGCTTTCGCGAGCAAGGTGTACAGTAAAAAAGATTTTGAGATATTGACTGCTCGTTTCAAAATATATCAAGCAATTATGTCAATAAGTTTAGAAAGAATTGTAAAGGTAATAATGGCTTACTGTGTTTTACACAACTTCTTAAAACGGAGTTGTGAAACTGTATGTGTACCAGAAAATAGGTTATTGTGTAGCGAAAATGTAGAAGATGGCACTATAGATTTAGGATTATAATCTACTGGTATGACAAGATTGAAGCGCGGTTATAACCAAAGAAGTAACGATGATGTGAAATAAGTTAGAGCATTGCTTATGAATTATCTCAATCATGAAAGTATTCTATCCTGGCAAAAAAAAAGATACAGTAAATAGTTCATTTTTCTATGTAATTTTTTTAAATGTTGCTGGTTGTATTCTTGCTGATGTATTTTTATGACATCAATATTTCTGACATATGACACATCCATTTGCAAATAATTTTAGATACATGACGTAACTAGTAGTGTTCCAATCTTTCTAATCATTGTAATGTGTTATTGTACTCGTGTAATTTTAGATATTTCAATATGTTTATGTGTTTTCTTAGCGATACATTGTTCTGGACTTATAAAATAATTTTGTTGTAATATTAACAATAAAGTATATCTACATATATAAGTATTCATCTATCTATGTATCGTACTACAGAAAATATTATTGAAAAAGCAATTCATGTGGGATATTTACTTACCTCTCCTCTATCACAATTTTGATGATTTGAATGTCCATTCCTGTCGAGGTCGTTTGGCATGTTTACTACTGATGATCTGGGTATCTCTTGATCTTTTAAAAAAGTAACAAGTCGTAGTACCATAAATGTGGTACATATTGTCATCTACCTCAGTACCTGATGTTTTCGACTCCTTAATTTTTTTTTATTTCTCTGCAAAAACCAGAACGAAGGCTATTAATTTTGGTTTTCACCATTTATTTTGTTGTCGCCTGTTCTACTTCTTTGCACTTTTCTACTAAACTTTATAGGCATCATTTTTTTGGTTTTATTCATGTCGTTCTTAGATTTAATTTTCCATAGACAAGGGTGAGATTTATTCAGATCTATAAACTCTATTAAAAATTCTTTGAAATAGTGTCTACTATCAGTCATGGTTAAATGTAAGAACACTGACAGCACTGCCAGTGTTACTCGTACATAAATATGGTTTACCTCCACACACAGATATATGCACGCGCGTAGATGTACGCAGGTATATAAATTCAGGGAGAGACTGAATACATATCCGACAAATATTTACGACAGATATTGGTTACACACTGGCGTAAATGTACGTGTGTCTGAAGGGCCTTAAGACTTAATACTTTAATAAACAATTTAAATCATGTTGGGATGTATAATCAGTAGAAATGAAATAAAACAAGTTAATATACCAATAAAGTGTATAAACATCAGTTATTGAATAATCGAGCAAATAACACAATGAGTCTTACACGTAAAAATAAGCAAAACATTAGAAACGCAGTAGTAGAAAATATTAAAGAGACTTTAGCAGTTCTCCTCAAAGGGACCAATTACTTGAGAAGTTAGCATCTAAAAATACATAACTTACAAAACAATCTAGACGAAATGATGCTTCAATTAAAAAAACCTCCGGCGCTTCGAAAACGATAACATTAAAAGAATCAATCAAGTTGGACAAACACAGAAGAATAGAAGAATATTATTTATGTGCATTAAAGAATGTAACAATGAGAACTTGTCTTAGAAATCCAATGTTTTAATTAATCAGAAAGGAATAATATATCCTAACAACTGCATACAAAACTGTTTTCGAATATGTAAAATAGGCACTGATAAATACCGTCAGATAATAGCACAATTATCGAACATAATGTAGCTTGGAATTTCTTCTCAAATAAAACGATTATAGAAAAGATTCTATCAGTGTTAAAGAAAACTAGACTAAACAAAGACAACCACTATTTAAGGAACCTGTGGAATAACATGGTTATGGTAAAACTAAGATATGGAAATGAAACCTTTTTATTATTTTCCAGGATGAACCTAATGCTAATCAAGTCCGATAATTAACCCAACGTAACAAAACGTTTAAAATAAGATTAGTAGTTGTATGGTAAAACCTTAACTAAAGTAACTATTAAAATTAACAACCTTGCTGCCTAAAATTTGATTATTATAATATATATATTATTATAAAATATTGTAAAAAAGGTTGCAAGCTATTAAATTATTTATTTCGATGCATCTATTTATTTACATTTATATAGAATTGTATAATTTTACACATATACATTTATCTACAATATTTATATAAAACGCAAATTATGTTTACACATATTTGCGCACCAATCTTAGTTTTAGAATTAATTAACTAATCTGTAATTCATGTATACATTTCTAAACAATAACTTCTAGAATGTTTCAGGGAAGTTGAGAAAGGATATTTGAGTTAAGTCATGAAATCTGCAAATAATAGTTCTTTACTCTTGACTCTCATATTCTCCACCTCAATATCTTATGGATGCTCTTAATCCGCATCCCTACCAGTATATAGAGCTAGCCGATTTATCTGTACGACTTTATATTTTCTATTAAGTAGCTTCTTGATATATTAAATCGTTAACCCTTACTATAACTTTATATGGACATAAATAATGAATGCAATCATTGAAATTCTTTATTGCATAATTTAGTCTTACCCCAAGTAAATTTAATATTATTTATTATAAGCCGAACGTTTTCATATATTTTATATATAAATCTTCAGGGCAGCTATACTTGTGTTGATGTTGATAAAGAGCACCTTTATATAAACAAAATGATGTTTTATTTGTTGTTCACCATGTCAGTATTGTAAAAAAAATTATAAAAGTTATGAAACAGATTTATTGCACAGTATCTATGTTAATTATTAAAAAAATTAAAACTAATCCACTTAATAATGGATTGTCGTCAACTAAATGGTTATTGTCAAATTTAAAAGAAATTTTATAGAAATATTTTTCTCCAAAAGCTTTTGAAAGTATAGTATTTCTTGTTTAAAACGTTTGAGCGATAAAATAACCTTAATTTGGTTTAAAATAAAATTGTTTAATCAAAACTGTTTTAATGCGATTAGTTATATTCTCTGTAGCTTCAGGGATAGGCCTTGTCTTTCTGACTCTGGTGTAACCACACCAGCTCATTGGGTTGAAATCTTCCGCCTATAGAATTTACATCATACCGGACTTTCTTCTGTGACCAGTAATCTGAACGTTAACGCGTACTTTACCATCTATAGAATTCATCTTCCTCTAAAGGCTTTCAATGTACCTACTTCCAGCATTTTCCTTTATTCGAAGTCTACCACCAAACTTCAGCGCATATGGTAGCTCTATCTCGCGCCAAAATAATACTTTAGCTGTATCCTTGCCTGTTATCTCGTGCACTGCCAACAGACATGTTATTAGGGATAGATGTTGGTAATGAACTGTCTCTTTGATGGTCTAAGACTTTTCCAAATATTTCCCCGTGGTTTGGTTCATGCACTCCGCCACTCCATCTAACAGCGAATGAAGAGCAGCAGTTCTGGTCTCTTGTCAAAAGCTTTGCAATATAGCTGATTTTAAATTATATGTAAGGCAGGAATTCAGTTAGTAGGGAACTCTGTACGACAAAATAGCTCCTTCGTCAATGTCTGCTTATTCGGTAGAATATATGTCTCAATCAATTTACTAAAATATTTAATCGATGAGTTTACTTCTTGTTCCTAATTCTGGAAAGGATCTACTATATCAATACCCACTTTTTCAAAACGGCTTCCCACGTAATACTGTCTCATTAGTTATTTCTATTCTCCAAGCGCATGTTCAATATTTCCGGTACCACTTCTTAACGCTATCCTTGCAGTTCACCTAATAAGATCGTTCGTGAGCATTTTACAGTTTGTCATCCCAATCCGTATGCGCTGCTAATGGTCCACAATGCAATCGTCACAAAATATCTGCCATTAGATACTTTAACATTCACCAAGGATATTTTTAGAAGACAGTCCTTGAGCTGCACAAAATTCAATTGAGCCGAGTATAATTTAAAGATGCTGCTAAAAGAGACAACCTTTTACTACGCAGGTCTTCAATCAGCATTCTCCCGTCTCATAAATAACATGATCTGAATCGTGTTGTCAGTTTTATTTCCTCTCTTAACGTTTCACAGGGTAAGTTTCAATAACGATACGTCTGATGAAATGTTTTCTAACTTTTGCTTCCTACGGAAAGCAGTGACTGTATTATTCGATGTAAAACCGTATCGATGTGTTCACCTTTTTGAATTGTACTCTGTATCTTTCTATTTTTTCTTTGAATCGATCTGTGCTATTTCTACTTGGAATTTTGTGGTCGTCGTTCAAATGATTTTGCGTTCTAATTATTTTCAAAATTGCCTCCTCTAGCCTCTCAGCACCCTGGTGAACTTCTACCAAATGGTGTATGAAAACGTGCAACTTTTTGGAGCACCACCTACTCCATCCGAAGCATCCAGCCCGGTAAAATCCGGCAGCACCACTCCAGTTCAGATAGAAACATCACCGATACTACCCATAACCCCGGAGAACCTGAAACATCTCAAGGGTTATGCCCAACTTCCAGAGTTGTCCCCGCAAGCTTTGGCCGCGTTAACGTGTAAACTAAAAAATATTAGTTTCAGCACTGACCGAAACTCTACAGCCGAACCAGTTCACATCCAGCAGCCACAGGCCCAGTCAACACCAGCCACCATCACACAGTTAAGCCTGCAACAACTTGGCATGACCAATCCGGCCAAAACCTAACGCCGCCGCCACCGCAAAAGAATCACCAGGCTGTACCGATTATCCACAGGGAGAGTACTCCATCTCACCTCCGTAGCAGCAAGTAAATTACATCTGGGAACAGAACATTTACTATTTCCTCTTATATAGGTGGGGGGTTGTAATGTGTCTACGCTCCTCACCCCGTTTGCCTTTAGTCAAACAATTGATTAAAAAATTATTAAAATGCAAACGTGATGTTGAGTTAGGGCATAAACACATTAATTGTATATATATTTTAAGTATTCAACAACATTCTGTTAATCGGATATTAAGGGAACATCCTGTATATATTTTACTTAATTATTTCGCATATAATTACCGGGCCGTACTTGTTCATTATGTTTATTTATTCATTTACCTTTTTACTTTGTAATTAACG
>JAHWXV010385383.1:0-10608 GCA_024586415.1 Phrixothrix hirtus | reverse complement strand
TCCACAAATGATTAGATTATTGCCTACGTTTATTTTGGAAACAATAATTGTAACGGTCACCCATCCAAGTTACTGGACAGGCGAAAGGCTGCTCAACTCCAATAAATTGGTTCAACGCATTCTTTTCAGAAAAACTGTCAAATTCACGTAAAGGGGTATTGAATATATAATAACCGTAGCAGATTTAAAAATAAAAGTTATAGATGTTTTCGAGAAAATCGCAAAAAAACTTAAAAACGCAAGAATAAAGTGGCACTTCTGGTTAATTGATTTTACCTAAATTCTTGGCGTCTCATGTGCAAAAGATAAAATACTTAAATATACAATTTCATTCATATATCATATTTAGTTTCTGAGATATGTTGTTCGCAAAAAATACACCAAGTACTTCCGGTTACTCAACTTTCGAAAATTTATTAGAGATTCGTGTAAAACGAAATGAAGTAACCAAGAAATTTTTTAAGTTTTAAAAAATCGTTTGTCGATTTCAAGAAAATATCTAAAAATAACAGAAATAAAGTTATACCTGCGGTTATGCGATTCTAACAAAATTCTTGATTTGGCATACAAAGGTAGTTAGGATCTCATATACAAATTTTCATTTATATAGGACTATCAGTTTCATAGTTATTTTAGCCATAGTTAATGGTAATACTATTTTCGGTTACTCGTTTAACGGACATTTTTTTGAGAAACTCTTTTAATTATATGAAAGGCCATAAATAACTAAGAAATACAATAAATTTAAAAAAAATCGTTAGAGCCGATTTCGAGAAAATCGCGACAAACCAAAAAATGACAAGAGTAAAGTGACACTTCCGGTTATAGGATTTTAGTGAAATTGTGGCAGTTGCGTGCGAGGATGGATGCAAACTCAAATATAAAATTTCGTTTATTTATCACTTTTGGTTTTCGAGATATTTTGTTCACACACACGCGCGCGCGCACACACGCACACACACGCGCGCGCGCACACACACACACAGATTAATTTTTAAAAACATGTTTTTCGGACTCAAGGGGCCCCAAAACGTGTATTTCCACTAAAATTTCGACATCGAAAATTTTGAAGGAAAATAATACTTTATACTATATTTCATATAGGTAAGAGAAAGTAAAAAGCAATTAATGTAAATGTAGCTTTCGTTAATGTCAGATTACAATTTTCTACTATGCATTTTAGGCATCACTCCGAATGTATGAAAATTAATTATCGACTCATGAATGGGGCGTATAGCTCAGATATAATGTTACGTTTACTCCATATAAAACTTTTTCGTAAGAGCAAAAAATAGATACATTATTTAAAACAAGTAAACATTTTTTGTACCTATATTTTCATGTTACAAAATGGCTGACGAGCGGAACTATCCGTGCTAACAATTATTATACACGTTTATTATTTGAAATTCTAATGACGTATATTGGTGAAATTTTCTACGCATTCAATATTTGAAGTTTTAATTTTGAGAATACCAAGCTGGAACCTTCAACATCTGCGACGGAAGGGCAAATCCAGTAAATGGCGCGAAAGGCGTAAATTAGCAAACGAAATTATTGCTTAAAGACAATTTGATTGAAAAGACGAACAACGTTTCGTACAGTGGCAGATAATTGTGCAAGCATAATGAGCAAATCCGCAAAATGTAAGTAAAACATATAGGAGAAAAATAATCTTATTAAAAATAAAAAGACAATGTACTTACCTATTGAGTTTTGAACCATAACTATCTTGGTGGGAATCTTTGCCGCTTGCAATTGAAATTTTCGGGTGCTGACGAAGTAATTCTCAGGTAGAAACTTTAAATTTCTAATGAAGCTACAGAATCTACAGCAAAATGTATTCCATGTTTTGTTTCTTACGTCGATAGCAATAATAAAAAAATAGGCGAAATTTTTAAATCGATTGTTTATAAAAATTGCAAATGAAGTACATATCTACCTTTCAACACTATTTGTATTGTTCCTTTTCTACATTTAAAGTCCAGAACCGTTCAGCAAACTTCGCGTCCGATTTACAACCTCCCCTTATAAGACATATTACGTGTTCATGACCATGAATTTACGTTATATTTAATTAGTATGATACGCACCATTTGTATTAAACATATCGAAAAACTATATAATGCGATAACCCATTCAAACAGTCCACTTCATCTTATAACGTATGTTATAGACGAGGAGTCGTTAAACAACAACTCGCTTTCGTGTGTTGATCACGACTGAGAATATAATATTAGTTACCTTTAATTACTTGCGTCGGTCTGTGAGGTATTTCAAGTTTGCAGTTTTCTAACAATAACATTAGAAGTTCAAAATGTTTCTAAAACTCTCAATACATTATTTACTTTGATTTTATTGATAAATTAATAATTTAGCATCCGTTTTTAGCGTTATTTAAAAATCGCTCTAAGAGAAATGTCATTGATTGTGAATCTTTGGTTAGCAAGCAATAAAGAAGTTGATGACAAAAAGAATAGTGGACAAAGCTACAACTGAGTTAACTTGTGACATTGAATATTAAGTAATTTTGCTGATAAATATCTCAGCGGATGAAAATTCAAAAAGGCGTTCTTATATAGGGTGTAGTCGATGAATTAAAATCCGTGGAATGTGCTGTAAAATTGTTGTTTAGCAATTTATAACGAGATATACAGGGCATAAACGAAATATGAAGCATTACGTTAACAGATACTTCTTGGCACGTACGATAAAAAAACCTAATTTTTACTTAACATAAGTTTTCCAAATAACGGGTTGCTTTAAAATAGTTCCAGAAAACAATAGCTACTGATTGGTAGTAGTAGTACGTTAACAACAGATACTTCTTGGCATGTACGATAAAAAAACGTGATTTTTACTTAACATAAATTTTCCAAATACAGGGTTGCCTTAAAATAGTTCCAGAACAAAATACCTGGCTATAAGATCACAGCAGGAGCCCATTTATACTATCCTTGAGCCCTACACAAAACCATTTTCTAAAAAAGAGAGCTACGATGTCGACTGCTATCACGCTGTTATAACACAGATTTCCAACTTGCAAATCTACAGTAAACACAACTACAACAGTAGGTTAGAAAGTGAGGTAAAGTAGTTGATTTTTCGATATAGAAACATTTTATTTTTCAGTAGATGTAAAATAAGATTTATCGTGCAAAATGCATGTATACTTTGGCGATCGTCGTCAGCAAGCCAAGTCGGATGAAAATGTGGCAGGTGGAAGCATTTCGAAATGCAATTAATGTACTTTTACAGTTGCGGTAGCTGAAAAATGCGTGGGTACATTACAGTAGCGAAACAAATTTTTTTGGTTGTCAAATGGCCGATTTTCTTTAATTTTTTTATTCAACTAATCCAACAACGATGAACTATACTTTCCTGTGTTATTGTTCAACCTTTTTGAAGGTAGTCAATGAAAATTATTCCGCATGGATCCCAAAAAATAGTTGCCATGACTTTACCAGCCGATGGCACCACTTTTACTTCTTTCGGTGCATTTCTATTAATTTCTGGTTTCTGGAATATAGTAGTCGATCCAAGGCTCGTCAGCAGTAATAAATCGACGCAAAAATGCAAATGTATTATGTTTACACAATTTCAAATAATACTCCAAAGACGTTAACAAATACGTTTTTGGTTCGATCTCGCACTAAAGCTTTTTCATATCCAAACCCTTATGTAAAATTGAAACCACTATACTAATTGACAAGTATAAAGCCTCCATAATCTCATTCACTCGACGATCTGCCAACACAATATCATGTGTAGTGTAGTGTAAGGTCATCTTTGGACCTGTCAGACCGCTCAGCATGGCGAACGCTTGTATAACCACAACGAAAATCATTAAACCACTGAATCAATTATTAATGGATAATATGTAGCAAGATTTTGTTTTCTTTCTGCTATTGCTATTTCACGCAGCAAAGATTGTTTAATGAGAATGCGAAATTTACTTTTTTCCATTCTAGGGAAACTAATACAACTTGTTTACTTTAAATCACTGTCAAACACAAACTAACCGGCAGGTGTTAGTTAATACATTCTAACGTGATTTAATTATTACCGCTAATAAAATTTTTTGAAAAAGGACAGTACACAGCACAGGCACGCCGTAGTACTAAAACAAGTTGTACCTTGGGCGGAACACACAGAAGTATGGACACGTCGCGTACAGTTTGAAGTATTATTTAATATCAATTCTTGTTATCATACTGGGGTTCAGCATAAGATTTAATTTGCTGCACTTATAGCCTGGTTGGGAAATCGAGAGAGTAGACCAGGAAATAGTTATTGTAATATTTTTAAGCAGCAGTATAAAAAAATTAGTCAGTTAAAATAACGAGAGTTGAAAGATAGAAAATCAAAATGCCACTTACGTAAACCGAGCACGCGATTTTTAGAAAATTAATTTTTTTACACGCTTAGATAATATTCCGTTTGTAGTTGATTGCAGCAAAAAAAAATTTCGTTTGTAGTAAAACTGTTTACGTAATATATATATACGAAGAGCACAAATGGCTCGTACTCGACTTGAAGCTACAAATTTTAAAATAGTGCCATTTAATAAAAGGACATTTACATATGTTTGTAGTACTTTCAGTTTTGTTTGTAGTTGAATCGTTCAAAAGTTACAATCATTTAAAATTTAAAAAAAAGCAACGTCGGCAAATTATGAAGTACATTTAAATACGATTACAGGATCTTATTTAGAATTGTTTGTAGTCGCACCATTCAAATGTTATTGTCATTTAAAAATTTAAAAAAACGGTAACCGAACATCGTCAAATTATGAAGTGTATTAAATGAGCTTGCAGGGTCTTCTCCAGAATCGTTTATAGTTGTTTGTAATGCTTTTACTTTCGTTTGTAGTTGCACCGTTCACAAAATATTGCCATTTAAAGATTTAAAAAAAGGTAACTGAACTTCATCAAATTATGAGGTGCATTAAATCAGTTTGCAGGGTCTTATTTAGAATCATTTGTAATTCTTTTTAGTGCTTTTAATTTTTTGTGTAGTTGAATTATTCAAAAGTTGTTGTCATTTAAATATTTAAAAAACGCTAACCGAACTTCGCCAAATTGTGGGATGCATTAAATTAGCTTGGGAGGACATATCTAGAATCGTTTGTAGTGCTTTTAATTTCATTTGCAGTTGAACCGTTCAGAAGTTATGATCATTTAAAGATTTAAAGAAAAGTAACTGAAATTCGTTAAATTATGAGGTGCATTAAATCACCTTGCGGATACTTATGTAGAATCTTTTGTAGTGCTTTCAATTTCGTTTGTAGTTGAATCGTTCAAAAGTTATTGTCATTTACATATTTAAAAAACGGTAACCGGGTCATTTTTACACTTAGTATATTACGTAAACTATTTTACTACAAAAGAATTTTTTTTTGCCACAATCAATTATAAACGAAATACTAACTAGTTGGGTAAAAAAATTAATTTTTTTGAAAGTCGAGTGCCAAGTTCACATAAGTCAATATGCCACTACAAAAGTATACTGTTATTACGAGTCGATATTTACGGAAAAGGTTCCATAACAATGGATAATTCAGTCGAAGCTGAAGTGTCTGTATTTTTATTTGGACACGAGCGTGCAGAAAGTTAATCCCTTTTATACAAAAACTATTCATAAAATTATTTGCCTAAGTATTTGTTTATACGTTTCCTTCATTTATAAAATGAAATAATACACCTAAAAATTGCATGCCAATAGAATTTATTTCTCAAAGATGAATAATATTCTCTGGATTTTCCAAATGTAATATAACAGTACGAGCGGAACTATTTATATTGTAACCCTAATAATAAAGAAACAGTAATTTATCATTGAAAATTGATTTATTGTTTTCAAAATATTCTCCCGTATGACCTATACAGTTTGTCAAAACATTTTTGCCATTCTGTTTGAGGCATCTCTAAAACATGATTTTTGAACGCATCGGCGGCTTCTTCTCCGGACGATAACCGTAGTCCACGCAATTTATTCTTGACATTCGGGAACAAAAAGGAGTCATTTGGTGCCAAATCAGGACTGTACGGCAGATTACCCATTAATTTGATTTTTTGACTGTTCAAATAATCGGTTGTTAGACGAGATGTGTGAAAGCTCGCATTGTCGTGAAGCAGAATAATCCTACAGCGCTTATTTGTTTTCCTTATTTCCCTGAAGACTTCTGGTAAACAAATGGTGATGTCCCTTCAGAAGGGACCGTTTTATGTTCCTGCAAACGCACTGTTGCCGCAAGACCAGTTATTCCAAAAAAAACAGGCGACCATTTGTTTCGAAGTGCTTCGAGCGCGAACAACTTTTGTTGGGTTAAGTTCATCTTGAAAAACCCATACAGTCGACGACTGTTTACTTTCCGGCTCATACGCATATATTCATGATTCGTCATCTGTTACAATATTATATACGCCTTTGTAGCATCGCCATTATATTTCGTAAGCATTTGCTTGCACCAATCGGCACGGGCATCTTTTACAGATGTTTTCAAATTATGTGGGATCCAACGAGAACAAACCGTTTTTACGGCTAAATGTCCATGCAATATTTTATATATACTGGTTGAACTAATTTATAATTTTGCCTCAATCTCAGAGTATGTCACATGACGATCTTGCAGTTTTTGTACAGCATCAATGTTTTCTGGCACAACTGGTTTTGGACGACCTTCACGACTTTCGTCGGTGAGTGAACAGCGGTCACAATTAAACTCGTTATACCAGCGTTTCACGGTGACAAAGGATGGGGCTTCATCGCCAAAAGGGGAAGTAAGTTGATCGATGCACTCTCGTCCAGATAATCCACGTCGAAAGTCGTAATAAATCATCTCACGAAAATTTTCACGAGTTAATTCCATTTTTACGCTGAGGCACAATTTTCAAGTCACTATAAATACCACTAATCATGCTCAAATATTAAAATGTTCTGAATAAGTTTATGTTCAAAAATGTCAAACTTTCCATTACAAATGTTAGATGGCGTCTTCATCACGCAGTATTGCCAAGGCTCACAATATGAATAGTTCCCCTCGTATATTAAATAGCTTGTTGTAATTTTTATTCTCAATTATTTATAGCTTATTTTACTTCTATTTACAATAATTGAACGTTTTCAGAATTCAATGCAATTATGGATTTAGCTTGTTTATTTAAAATAATGTAACATTTGTGCTGTATATAAAATGTTATTAATAGTTTGTTTCTTATATTACTTGTTACTCATTTTTAGAAAAATGAAGTAATATTTCTAAACAGAATTATGTCTAAGTTTCCTATTTAATAACAGTTTATTGAAAAAATTAGATTGTCTAATTCATTATTTATAATTTTCGTTATAAATATTTCCATTTATCTCATTATATTTGTAGCGGCAGTAAGTTAAATTTAATTTGGACTCGGAAGAATTGTAAAGTCACAAAAACATTGTTTTCAATGCACTTAAAAATGCAAATTCATAAATCTTATCCGAAATAATGCATTCTAAAACAACCGAACGACTCGACCTTTCTCAGCTAACAACAGCCCAAAATTTGGTTTTTGAACACTAGACGCCCAGTACAAAGTGTTTGAATGATGAAGTGTTTGATAAATTTTACTAATGTACATGACACTTATTATTAATAAACAGTATTCCATTACATCTGACTGCAACGACTTTTCAAATGAATTGATTTTAAATTATGACCTAAAAGGATGAAATTCAATATATTTAGCACATGTGAACTCAATTAACATTTCATTCAACAGCAAAAATATTGTATAGCAAGTTAATCCTCTTTTTAAAAAATCGCCTTCTTCTAGAATTCATTAACTCAAAACGTAATGAAACAAATTTTATATCATAGTGGTATGGTGAATAAAATGTGCCGATTATTTTCTAAAATGTGAACGTGAATTTATAGTTTGTGGATATAATTTGCTATATTTGTAATTAAATTTAAAACGATAAACCTGCTGCTTTAATACATCTCACGAAAGTAAGTTCTAAACAGGACTATGTGAAGGCAAACAATTAAGAGCACCTCTTTCAACCCATCTGTTACCAAAATTATTATTTAGGAATGTACAAATTTCCCTATGGAAATGCGGCAGTGCAGCATCCAAATGTAACCAAAGATTCTGACGAATATGGAAATCTACATTTTCTAGTAATTGCTGTACGTCATTACTTAGAAACATGCGTGCAATCAAATGGCAATCAAAAAATTAGCCAGTGCCCAAGATGACACACCAAACATTAAAGGAATAGTCTCTGAAGGAATCCTTTGAGGATCCAACGGGTATTAAGTTGCGAATAATAGTGCAAGTTAATCCTATTAATTGCGCGACCTCGCGTGTCATGCATGGAGCAACTTCTGAATATAGACAAGTGTGTTAGTATTGTCAATAAATGCTTTCTTCCCTGTATACCGGTAAGTATAAATTATAGTATCAACTGACATAGTAGTTCAACGTCGTTGTCAACAGAATACACTACTTCAAAAATAACCCGTTTGATTTGTCGCGGTTGTAAGGTCCAATAAAACATCCGACTATTTTCATCTGCTTTTTAAATTTTGTTCATAATTTTAATTAATAAATTATAAAGTATGTATGATTATTCCACAAAATATTAAATCGTTATGAATTTATTTGGCAAATTTGGCATTTTCAAATTTGTTGCTATGTATTCTCGTGAAAAAACTTTCTGTAAAATCCTAAAATTTACACAAATAGCTCTGATGACAGATTTATCGTTATAATTACATAACTTCACAATAATTTTTATTTATTTATTAGCTATTTATATCCTTTGAAATACTCACAAAGGCCTTTAAACATTGTTATGTGGACGGTTTATTCGTGACAGAGAAAAAAGTCAACTTACATTTCTAATTAACTCAAGATCAGCCCCTAGAAACAGTCTAACAATAGAAAGAATATTTAATGGATATTAGTAGCAAACAGGTATAATTTTAATGAGAAAATATTTTGTAAGTAAAGTATAAGGAGTACAAGAAACAGACAATACGACATAGAACTTGGTACAAGCAGAAGTTCTTAAACTGAAGTATACTTATAATCGTTTATTTTCTTATGTGGGAATATTAATTTTGTTAATCCCGTTAGAAATTCCTAGAGAATTTTAATGGGGTATATTAAATGTATTATTAATGGCATTCTATTAATGCTATTACCGATTTCTTTCCAATGGGTTGCTATTGTTTTCATTTTTCATATTTGAATAACGTTTGATTGATATAATAATATTCTAGTAAATTTCAAGTATTGAATTAATGATAATACGAGGATGACGTCACACAATTAAAATTTGGACGATTTGCCGTTTTTCGTGCGCTTAAAACTCCAACATTTTTATTAACAATCACTTTTAACAATGTTTATTAGCATAGACATACTACAATTAATCGAATAAAGCAAAATAATAATCTATGCAAGTTTAATAAAATATTTAACAACTGCTGCTTATACCAGTTAACTGTTCCATGTCGTATTCTCTGTTTCTTTTACTCCTTATACTTTACTTACAAAATATTTTCTTTTTCAAATTATACTTGTTTGCCAATAATATCCATCGAATATTCTTTCTATTATTAGAATGTTTCTAGGGGCTGGTTTGGATTAATCTGAAATGTGCAAGTTTAAATGCAACTCAACTTTATCATGTTTTAATAAATGTAACGTAGAGAAACTTGATAAACAGGAACCTCCAATTTGTAGAAATAAAATGACCACTTCTTATTAATTTACATTTGTACTCTTAGCTAATTAATAAGCTGAAAAACATTTGTTTAAATGTTTAAATTATTCCTTTAAGTTAGCTCATTAATGTAGATTACCGTTAAGAATTTGCTGAAGTACTTGTAAATTAGGTTTGCAAAATTGATTACAAAAATTATACAAACGAAATTTCAAGTATTTTTAATCAATATTATTATTTGGTATTTTAAATAATTTTATGTAAAAATGCAAGACTAATTATACACATATCTGGGCATATATGGAAATAAAAAAAAGAATTAATTAATAGAATCTTCAAAATCTTATGAGTAGGCCGAAAGAATTTGCAAGACCTGTCCTATATAGCAATACAAATATTATTTTGAAAAAACTTTTACATAAATCCATGATTCATGGAAATACCCATATAGATGAGATAATTATCATTAATAAAATAAAAAATTGAATGACTAATGAGAAACTGCAGGAAATAGTAATTAATTACATGTTCCAGGATAATTTAACGACTTGGCCGAAAAATAATGTACATTACTATTTATTAATATTTGTAATAATACACATTAATAACGGCAATCAGTACAAAACTATTAAAATTCTTAATATATTTTAAATTACTTAATTTTTATTTTACTTAATGACACCAGCGACAATTAAAATTTTAAAAAAATTACCAACGTCGTCATAGGAAAATTAACAATGCACATTACAGAGCAGCCAACACGTACTTTACTTAATAATCTGGTGTAAGACAACACACGACTTTCTCTTACACATTTTAAATTTAATTTGAATTTATTCACGTTAGTGACTTTCCTATACACCTAAATTGTAAACTCTAAAATTAATTTAAAAG
>JAHWXV010385362.1:0-11173 GCA_024586415.1 Phrixothrix hirtus | reverse complement strand
TAGCAGCTCCTTTGGCTGTTGTCTAAATACCAGAATTAAGCGTAAGTGAGATAAATACAGATTTAAGCGTGTTATAATGTCAATATCAAAAACCTTGGAGCAAATACACTTTATCCCTATCGTGTGCATTTACACCGGAAAATCACGTATATGATTTTGAAGTGAGTACAAAACCAGATTGCTGAAAACAATTTTTCTTAAATGCGTACTTCTCATTGTCAGATCAACATTCCATAGAGATGGCTTTGTAAATCAGTACAACTGCAGTACGTAAAATCATCAAGCGCTACGATACACTTATAATTATCAGCACAAGTGAGTGTGTTAATGTTGGGTTGGGATAGTTCACGATATGTTATTTATTTTAATTATTTATAAATTCGTTTAAATCGAGAAGTATTTCTAAACCTCCTCAGATATGATTTCCTTAATTAACATCTTCTAGTTTCTATCAAATACCAAATGTCGCTATAATTTAATTACGCGCCACTTAATTTTGAACTAATGATTAGAAAATGCATCCATGAGTAGTTACCGAAGATGCGGAATGAGTCATTCTTTTTTTAATTTTTCTCTATATCCTTGTATTTGATTCGGTTTAATTTCTTGGTCACAAAGATCGCTCAGTTTAACGTTATAGTTTTTTGTAGGGAACTATCGAGTTAGAGGTCTATTGATTGGTGGTTACCGGGTATACAGAAAAGAATTAGGTAGTTATTATAAAGGAGTACGCCAAATATATTACGGAATACCCCATGATCCTTTACCGATAGGCTTAAATGGCGTGTTTCGTACAAAGTATCCAGATGAGCCGATATCGAAAGAAACTTAATAAAAGTACCGCAAACATTTGATATAACACATGCAACCTCCAATAAAGATAAACTACTATTAAAATAATAAGTATTGGCGGTTCACTTTCAAACCAGTTTTTACAGATTATTAATAAATCATTTTTTATTATAATTGAGAAGTTTGGTTTTCTTACCTTAAGCCATTTCGTAAATGTTATAAATTTTTTACAAAAAAGTGTAATAATTTGGCGTGTTCTCAGAATACTTATCTTAAAAAGTTTATAACTTTGTTATTGGTGAACAAAGTTTAACGAAATTAGAATAGTATACAGCTCAAACTTTGAAAAAGGGAAGGTGTATATTACAATTTAGGAAGTACATGTAGTTTCTCTATTTTTTACAAAAGGTAAATTCGCAGCAATCTGTTATTTATAATAGAAATTGAAAATTTCCTTTCTTATAAGCTGTATTAGCATTATTTGAATAATAAAAGTTAATTGGGTGAAATAAGTTATTAAACGTTGTCTTATAATTGAAAGTGAAGGATTTGGAAAAGATGCAAATAACTGCTGTCGATGTGTTAATTCGTAGCTAACCGCATTGAAGGTCATTCTTATGTAAGTGGCAAACATCTTTCTGTTATAAAAAATTATTCTTTGCGTAATAATGTAAACATATTTTGATGGTTTCAATAATACCAACCGATTTTGTTGATAAATATTTTTTAAATAGATATTGATAAGGAAATCCACGCAAGGACCTTGTGATAACGATTTAAGTTTGTTTATAAAAGAAATCAGATTTTAAGCAAAAGAGCATAATGACACACAGTGTATTGTAAAGTGAAGGTGTTAGTTTTTCTAAAATTCAAAGAAAATGTCTCAAGACATGTTCGCATAATTTAAAAAAATCGTATTGATGATTAAAGAGTATTGCGGAATGGAATAAAGGCTCGGCAAAAATAATATTAACCTTCAACAAGTAACAAAGCGAACAGCGGAATTATTGGGAATTAGCACACGCAGTGTTGAATGGATTTCACATGAACAAAGGGTTTTTGGTACTATTACAGCAGCTAAACCCAAAAGTGGTAGGCCTAAGACAGAAATTGATGATTTCATGAAAGGCATTATAAGAAGAAAAATATTCCTTTTTTTATATGGAAAAACAATTTCCAACCATAAAGAAATTGAATCAAAGGATGAAAGACGATAATCCTGACTTTCCGCAAGTTTATACTTCTACTCTAAACAAATAGGTAAGAGAAATGAACTTTATCTATAAAACGCTAGAAAGTAAACCAATACCTATGGAGAGGAATAGTATAGCTATCAAAAGATACAGAAACCCAGGTTGCAATACATTCTGTTCTGATGAAACATCATGCGATGCAAATCACTATAAAAAATTTGGCTGGGTAGAAATTGTTACACCAAAAATTTGCGATAGCTTTGATAATTACAGGGAAACCATTCAAGAAAATAATGGATACAGAGTTGAAATCAAACGCCCGTCTGGGGTAGGACAAAGGGTTGTTATTACTTTAGGTATAGGTATTGAAAATGGGTTTTTACCAGGTTGTTCGAAATGCTTCATTGCTAAAAAAGGGTTAGACGACTACCATGATGAAATGAATAAACAGCATTATGAAGAATGGTTCAGGCATGCACTAACTGCGATTCCCGCGAAATCAGTAATTGTGCTTGATCAAGCTCCTTATCATATAATGTTAGATCCAGACTTCCGCAAACCTATAACATCATAGAGGAAAGTAAACATAATAGAATGGTTAATAAACAGAAAAGTACCTTTGCCCAAAAGAATTATTAATTTTAATAACTTAACAAGACCTGTACTCATGGAAATATCCCGCACATACGATTTTCCGAAAAAATATCTGTTGGATAGAATTGTCAAAGATGTGCAAGAGATTAATGTAAAGCTTATGTGGGTTCCAGTGGCCCATTGTAAATTTAATCCAATAGAATTGGCTTGGGCGTATGCTAAAAATAAGGTAGAGAAGTAAAACACGACTTCCAAAATAAAAGATGATTTGGAACTTTGTCGACCAACCATGCAAAATGTACCAAAAGAGGTTTGGGCTAATTGTGTTAGTCATTGTATGAAAACTGAAGACAAGTATAGGCGAAAGAAAATATCATTGGTATCTCCATAGAACCATTAACCATTAATGTGCAAGATGAGGATGATACTGATGAAGGAGATGGTGAAAGTACTGGCACTGAAATCAATAAAGACGATGAAGAAAATGTTTGTATGGAACTACTATCGGAATATAACACTTATTATTTATTAACCTTCCTTGGGTTGGGCTACGGTCTCACAATGTTACAATTAAATATAAATAATACTTATTGTTTATGTTACGGTCTTGATAAAGAATCGAACCGAAGTATTGTACTTTGTACTGCAGCTTTTAAAACGCTTTACTATAAATTGTAAAAACGCATACATATGTTATAAATAAATTTTTGTTATACCTTGTATGTATAAACAGTTAGAAATAAATAATTATATGCAGGTAGAGTTTCCTAACAATTTTATTACTGTGTCGCTTCTGAGTAATAGCAGTTTCTGAATCATTGAAACACATTATCAGCCCACAGTGTCGCTTTGGTTTACGCTGCGGTCTTCCCCTTGCGGAATGTTTCCCGAGCGCTCTTTTGCATAAACTTTTTTATCTCTACAGGTATTCACAATTTTTCTTTTAAGTAGATTTTTTCTTATCAAAATAAACTACGTTTGATCTAACTCGGTTTATTAATTTCTGAAGTCAAGGTGCGAAAGTGTGATATGGCTTGGGTAATTCTATGACTAATTTGGCGATGGAATCGCAAATTATCTTTATGTCGCTGAATAGAATAAATCAATACCATTGAAGTGCTATTACTCAAAATTTATAAATAAAAAAATTTATAGATATAAACCTGACTTTACACATTTTATTGAACTTTACTATATTACTTTACGGTTTGAATTTTGTCTATCGGCAAAGACAACATGATCTGTAAGAGTTATTTTCTTTTCTAACAAGAACTTGTTCACTGAAAAGATAAGTTCTCGAGAAATGGTGTGATATACTTCTAGAGTTGTAGATATTGGGTACAAAGGAGTCAAATATAATCAACGCCAAAGCCATAATTGGAAGAGACAACTATTTAGTGTCCAATTCTATTTGGTAAAACTTTGTGTAGGGTATTTAAAGCAATATCACTATTTATAGATATCTCAAAATAACATTTTGCCGCGGCTGCACAGCCTAGTCAACTGCTACGGAACGAATGTAGCTAAACGAATATTCTTCTGATAGATCTGGTGATTTACCCGCGTGTAGTTTGGTCAGTCAAATAGATGTATAAGAATTACTCGGCTCTCACATTAGAAAATTTCTGTCGTTAAAGTAATGGCCTTATATCGCGGACACCCAGTATATCCACTTTTATACGAAGAATAGATGAAAGAGCCTCTAAAGCGTGGGGATAGTAGCGGATTGTGAGCTAACGGCTAGATTTTTGTCTTATCTTAAATGGAGATTAATTTCACTTTATGATAGCGTGATTAAGTCAAAATTTCGTACATAATTTCTCCAAAAAAGAAATTTGTTGGGACTGAGAGCTAGAAAAGAACCTGTAGTTTTAGGGGAATAGTAAATAATTTAAACTCCTTATGTGCATGTATAATATCCAATATAATGGCAAGGCAACTTCGGACATCCGGCAGTAAGCCAAATTTCTTAGGGATTTTAGACAAATATACATTTTGCACTAGTTTAGATACGGAATATAAACATTATTTGCGTGAAAGAGTAAGTTCTCTACTCTTGAGCCTAAGATGCCCGCAGTTCCTTTAAATCTAGCAACCGTGGTATAGATAAGTCAGTATTAGCAGATATAGTGGATTTAATTGTATAGCTATGTGTTGTAGCTAAAAATGATTACACAAGTGCAATAATTGATTTTGAATCTATATAATGCAATCCTAGTACGCACTAGAGTTTCACATTGCATACACTTTAATCTGAATTAAAAAGATTTTGCAGGCTGTAGGCAAAAGTATAAGACTTTACTTCTGTAACTATCGTTTTACAGATTTGTTGTATATTAGTTACTTATTGTTGCTCTAATTATGTAATAAACTTTGTTAACTTTTATGGAATCACATGAAATATCTTTTCATAGTTAGTCAATCAGGTATTTGAAGTTTTAAACTTCGAGGTTTTTACTAAAGTTTTGACTTCAGTTGTCCACTGTCAAAGAATTATTACTTGAACTATTGCTCATCCTTCGATAGCTTCGTTGAGAATCATCTGAACATATTGATTTTAGTTCCTTCTCCACCTATAAAACTGTTTTAGTATTTCACTCGTTTAAAAAGGTTATCGTTTCACAACTTATTCGTTTTTACTAACCACTTTTCCAACATTCGACAGCTGCTTATACACCATTTCAATAACATGCTTTTCACCATATGAACATGGCTCTAGGTCTTCTGATTGTTCATTATCACCAGATATTGCGTTCCCTTTATTTTCATCATTATCAGCAAGAAAGTCTTCACTATCTTCTCCAAATTGCGTTTTCCTGGAGAATCGATTTGCAGTATACTGTTATGATCAACACTGAATGAAGTACCTTTATGTCTTTCAATACTTTAAGCAGTTTGATTTCCCGATACGCTGTAGGATATGGAACGAAATTACTTACCCAGTTCTAGTAGTATATTCTCATTTTCTCTGTCGAATTAGCAGATCGCATCTGTTTATATAATTCACCGCGGAATGTTCTATTGACAGCTATTTAAATCCTAGTTGTCGCTGTCCACTATAACATTTGTTTTGCATCGTAAATGAAATCCGGTTAAATACAGGGTTTCCACAAAAGGACTCCGGGGCTTTGAGGTTAAATATTTTTATTAAATCAAAATCTTAGTTTAATGTGTTATATATGAATTTGAAGATAATATTCTCAAGATTTTATAACAATCTAGTAAATTTTAATATGAGCGTTGACATTAGAGTAGCGTAGAAAACTCTCACTTAATGTGTCTATCGCAACAGTTAGCAACGCCGCGGAGCCTTGACCCTGCAATGGCGTAGCAGAAATTAACTCAGTGTGTTTGTCGCTACAGTTATCGTATAGTTCTCAGTGTTATTTGGCTCGTAGAAACTCGTTCAGTTATCAAGGAACAGAGGAAGTTTCGACGTATTTATGGTAGTGATGCGCCTATGGATAAAACTATTCGGCAACGGCTAAGTGCGTTTAAAGAAACTGGAAGTATGTGCAAACAAAATTCGGCTGGTAGACCGCGTGTGTCAGAAAAGAATATTGAAAGAATCCGAACTTCATGCTTACGACGCCCTAATAAATCCTTGACACGGCGCAGTCTCGAGTTGGGGATACCGAGATCAACTGTTCATAAGGTAGTTCACAAAAGGCTTTCTTTAACTGGTTACAAGTTAAAAATTTTGTATGAAACTAAACCAATAGATAAGGACAAGGGATTTCAGTTTTCTATTAATATGCTAAAGAAAATTGACGAAAATAACATTTATTTAAGAAATGTAATTTTTACCGATGAGGCAACTTTTCATGTACACGGTACTGTTAATCGACACAATTGCAGAATTTGGGGTTCACATCCGCCTCATGAGTTCACTAAGTATCAGTGTGACTCACCCAAAGTGAATGTTTGGTGCGGCCTTATTCATAACAGAGTTATAGGTCCCTTCATTTTTGTTGAAAAGACAATAAGTGGTGATGTCTATTGTTACAATATTGGAGGAGTATGTTTTTCCTCAGTTGAATGATATAAAGGCAAAGAAGAGTTTTGTCGTTTTCAGCAAGATGGCGCACCGCCTCACTTTAGTTTGCGTGTGCGAGGAGTTCTCAATACTCGATGTTCCAGCAGGTGGATTGGAAGAGAAGGGCCTACTCCTTGGCCTCCAAGGATCCCACATTTGACTTCCTTGGACGTTTTATTCTGGGAACATGTGAAGAACCTCGTGTATGCAGAGAAAATTCGAGATCTAACGCATCTCAACCAACGGATACTCGCTTCCGGGGTAACCGTCACTCCAGACATGCTGGATAGGACCTGGCAATAGGTAGACTTTCGTTTGGATGTGTGCCGTGCCACTAATGGGGCCCACATTGAAATTTACTAAATTGCAATAACATTTTGAGAATATTATTGTCAAATTCATGTATAACACATTAAACTGGGGTTTTGGTTTAATAAATATATTTAACCTCAAAACCCCGGAGTTCCTTTGTGTATACAATGAAAAGGTTTTAGAAGTTATTTCTAGTTATGCAAATAAAATCATAAATTGTTCCAGGAATAGTATAACGTAAGATTGGGCGTATCTATGTAGAATATTAAATTAAGTACTCGTCCTCACCCAAATAAAAGAATATTAAAATATTTTGACAATTGTTTCGGTTTAATAACTTTTAAGAAAAAGTAATACCATCATCAGAAAACCACAAATTGCAAAACTAATCAATTAAACAAATATATAGTAAGAGCCTAATAAAAATCGTAAATTAACGATAAGAATAAATTGTACTGAAATAGTGAATTTTTGGAAATTAAATAAAATGATCTCCAAAAATTTACTATTTTGGTTCAATTTATTGTTATTGTTAATTTACGAATTTCATTATGTTCTTATTATCTATTTGTTTAATGGATTAGTTTTATAATTTGTGGTTTTCTGGTGATGGTATTACTTTTTCTTAAAAGTTATTAAACCGAAACAATTGTCAAAATATTTTAGTATTCTTCTATTTGGGTGAAGACGAGTACTTAATTTAATATTCTATTCCAGGAATATCTATTTTAGTAACTCACTTATAGAAAGTACTTCATAAATACAAAGTTCTTTGTCAGTTGATGAGTGACGTAAAGGTCAAAGTATTTCTATTGTATAGCATTCTCACTGCTAAAAATATTTGTACAAAATTGCTAAATATAAAAATTTATATAGGATGCACTGTAAACGGTTTCACGTGTATAAGTTATGTATCTATTTTTTGTATTACACGTAATTTAGATTTAAGTCTCAACAACAGATAGTGTAGACTTCTTGAAAAGTTGGCTAACGTATGTGGCATCACAAATGCGCTAATCATAATTAATCACAATGAACATTATGTCTGATAGTGAGAGTGGGTTCCTATAATTTACGTGAATTATTTTAGCAAATAGATTATGTTTATTACTAGTATTGAATTAACAATATTCTGTTATTTGTCTATGATAGTTCAAAAATGTTAAATTTACAACGTGCTATCAAAACTCGACAAAGGTATGCAAGCTACTTTCGTACTTTGTAGTTTTACACACATAACACAAACCCTTTTAAATAAAAATGTTTTGACATTTTCAATGAAAGCGTTAATGAGATGATGTATATGTTGTACCTGTAGCGCATTTTACCTCAAAAACACCGTCTTATTAACACGCCACCGGGGCCAGATATATCTTACTGGAAAACTCACTAACACGAAGGGTATAGTCAGCTTAAAACCTTTCCTATCCGCATAGTTTCTGAAATATATAATTAATGCACATATTGCATTTGTTAACAGGCGAATTAAGTCTATACTTTATAGTCATAAAACAACGGCTTACAAAAAGTTATTTATTTTACCGACAACACAGAGTAAATGTATAACGTATTTTTAGAGTATGTAATCAAATTTTCGTTTTGCATAGTATATATTGCAGGTATAGGGTATTTTACCCTTAATTTAAGCTAAAATCCTCCCATTGGGTACACTACGGGAATAATATACATATTAGTGAACAGACCTTTATAAATAAAATATACTGTCAAATAAAATTTTTCCTATCTGCCTTCATTTTCGAAATTTTTAGGCGAAGCGAATTTTCACCCGAATTTTGCGGCAAGGTATCGCTCCTCAAAAGGCTAAAAGGCTTCTGTTACCGATATAAAAAAGTGCGTGTCAATTATTTTTGTTTGCGCTATATGTGTGCAAAGTAAAGTTTAGAAAAAATGGCGAATTGGCATCTGGCGTTGTTCCCTTCTTAATGAACTTATTTTGAAGTGCATACGCTTAGCGCCGATTATACTTCAGTTATATATTGGGAAAGTCGTAAGTTATGCTCAGTCATACGTACATGAAGTCATCTCTTGTAAAGTTTAACGTCCTGAACGTTAAAGTACACATTTTAGAACATCTGAGTAAAATACATAGCATAAGATTATTATGGTGGGTATTTTATTATAGAGATTCGGTCAAAATGAAGCCCGGCGCCCTTTTCATTGATTATAACTTCAATCAACAAATATTTCAAAAGATGAGCATTTTGTTATATTATTTTGCTCCATAACTGTTATCTATTGTTGTTAGTCGTAGTTCAATATCTATAAAGTTCATTATTTCAATAGCTATAATAGGATTTCTAGAGCTCGTGCTGTGATGACATGGTACCATATGAATGAAATTACCGTACATTGTACTAAATAAGCATACCCAAGCATAGACCATCTACAAGTAAAAAATAAAACTAGATCTATTGCAAAAAGAGGAGAAACCAAGTTTAGCAAAAAGAATTGTACCTACCATTGTCGAATAGTAGGCCATGTTTATTGGTGATCTATAAAGATGACCAATATTGTCTGTTAATTATTAAATAATTAAGATATGCATGCGTTAACATGATCATTTTCATTGATATTCATAAGGTAACATTCAGATAAATGTGTAAGTTTTAGAATCATGTTGTTGTTTCACGCACATTCTCATTTCGTCGGATACTTGTAAAAGTTACTATTTCGCAGCTTTTAATTAGCAGCACGTATTTATTAACATAAGTACAATATCACTTGAAGTTTCGTCATCACACTCGCGCAAATTATAAATTAAATTTTTTACATTTAAATCATGTTTGTTTATTAGGCGAACTAGAAAAGTAACTGATTACATAAAATAAAGATTCTTATGTTTTTATTTCTACTGCTTCTAGTTCTTACATTCCATTATAAGTGATTTAGAATCTATTTAGATTTCCAAACAGCCTAATCTTTAAAATAGATTGTATCAAATAATAATTGTTGCTACACCAATAACTGCAATGCGCAAATGTGAACCTGCATCAAACATTTGCACTTTCGTACGACATCTTGTTTAGCATTGAAGTAAAATTATTTCTTATTTAATTATGTTGTTGAAGTGCAAAATTTATAAAGAACCAAAAGTACCACCTTAAAGCAACAATAACAGTATGAAGTAAATAATCGACAAATGTTTCTTTAAACAAAATTATCTTTATCTCGTGTCACTTTTTTTAATGTACGTACACAATGTTTAGCTTTAATTCACATTTAAAATTATATAATTGTATTTTAGGTTTCAATTACCCTATGTGTTAAAAATCATAAAAAAACCAATTGTTTAATTACTCTGAGGGAGAGTTTGTAACCCGAAAGGTAAGTTCTTTAATTTAGAAAGTAACACCGCCCTACCGAAAGAATCAAAAATTTGAAATATCTTTTCGTATTTTTAAAAAAACCCAGAATTTCTGTTTTTTTTCCTGAAGTAGTCAAATTAGTCAATAATACTATAAACAATAGCAAGATGTATTACTTGTACAGTCTTATAATTTTTTTTGTTAGTCGTCAGATCTATGGCACATAACTAATATTGAAGTTAGGAGGTTTAGATATAAGTTTTCGTTTAGAAATTAGACTTATAAAAAATTTATGTGGGTATTTACTGGCAGTATTACACTAATTCAAAGTATGACATAAGTTAATTTACGGATTTTGTCATAATTTCTCAGAAATTGCTCTCTTCTATATAGTAACTTCAAATTAAACAATCATCCTTGTAGAATAGAAGTAACAGAAAATAATAACCATCCATTGTGTAATATATCAAAGGTCTTTGTGTTTCCTTGTAATTACTCTACAATATGATAGTACCTATAATTGTCTTGTAAAAGATAGATTGGTATTTGTTTAAAATGATATTGTTCTTATTCAAAACCTTGGACGTTATAAACCATTTATTCATTAAATTGGACCATCATAAAACTACATCCTAATTTATTTCTACTTCTGCTGCCGTTTACATCAACTACAACAGGATGTTTCGTATCTACACTTTACCTTATGAAACTCCAACATAAAGAATTAGATTTTTATTGCATATGTTTAACTTTATAGGATAAAAACTGTATTAGCTTAGAGCGCAGTTTAAAAGTTATGAATATTAAACCTAAATGTTTGCGATAAATTATACTGTAACCTTTAGATTTAACTATTCTAAATATCATTCATCGCTTCAAATCATCAAACTCTGAAGCATGTAAAGATATAACAAACGTTA
>JAHWXV010385321.1:0-15784 GCA_024586415.1 Phrixothrix hirtus | reverse complement strand
ATATATATATATATATATATATATATATATATATATATATATATATAACGGAAAACGTATGTCGTGGTTGGCATGTAAACTGACGTACAGGAATACGGTTAGGTTTTGGTTTTTATTGTTTAATTTTCAGGAATTTGGACTTAAAATGTTATGCAACAAACATCTTTCATTGTAAACTCAAGCATTAGTTATAAATGTCTTTCAACGTTTAGAACGCGAACATAATAATAAGGGGACTTTTCCTTTTGAGTTTGTAATGCAGGTATTTATACATATTTATTATTTTGATATAGGTACTATTCATAGTTATTTCAAATTTCACGTACTACGGAAGCATGTGGAATAAGCATCAACAGGGTTTCTACTATAAAAAACATTTTTTACAAGAAAAACAGCTCCTGAAATTACTAGAAATCGAAAATGTACAAAAAGCAAATCTTGTGGAAGATGCGATCAAAAGAAAAATTTAGGAAATGCATTAAAATCATATTATTATAATGTTGGCATATAAAATTAATATTAACTTGATGTATTTTTGGACTTCATCTTGCTGCAACTACATTACAGTAAGATCTATCCAGTTGTGAATATTTTACATCTAGTAAAAGTAGTTGAAAAAGGCTGTTACTTAAAAATGGGTTTTCTCTTAAGGTAGGCGATTGTAGACTAGGATTAATGGAACTGGAACACATTGATACAAATCTCACACGATTTCAAAGACAATACTTTAAAAGCAAGGAAACCGAATTATATGGTCCTGTATTTTTAAATGAAACTTGGATTTTTAGCCGGGGTTCTATAAAACGTAGTTGGCATGACGCCTCAAAACAAAGCGTAAAGAAAAAATTTCTTAAAGAAAGAAAATGGTTATTAAATTATAATATTTATGTTAGTAGTTTTATATTCATTTTAGATGGATTGCGTTACATGCAGTAAATAAAAACGATATTATTCAGAATGTGTTCCTTTTATTTTCAACAAAGTTAGAAACTGCAGGTTACCACAGCGATATGTGTGATGAATTGTTTAAAAAATGGTTTGAATATGATTTAATTCCTAATTTGAGCAAATCAAGTTTAATTATATTAGATAATGGCAGCTATCACTCAAAATTGGTAGAAAATGTTTCCGATATATTATCAACAAGAGAAGAATTATTGAATTATTGTTTCCAATTCTGAAATGTTAAGAAGTGAACTTGCACGATTAATTAAAGAAAAAGCCAAACCATCGTTATTTAAAATCAGTGAAGCAGCTGCATGGTCGTAAAGTGTTAAGATTACCGCTATATCATTGTCAGTTTAACCCTATCGAATTACGATGGTGTTATTGTAAGTAGTACTATAATAAAAATTTTAGAAGAACCAATAAAAAATATAGTGATGAAATGTCAAGTTAATTTGGACAAAATCTTCATAAATTTAGATGAAAATTATTAGCAAGGGTGTGTTGAACATGCAGAGAAGAATATGTCCGAGTGATGGAATACAGAATAGTTGTTTGATTTTGTGTAACATCTCATTATTATTAATACTGGTCATGCATGTTCAGACACTAACAACAGTGAAGAAAATAGTGCTTTCGATTATTAAATTATGGAAATTTATACAAGTACATTTTTTTATAATTTTTAATCTAATATTTTACTGTAACAATTTATTGCAATATACGTTAGTTGCATTACGCATTATGTGTGTTTTATTGGATCATATGTAACGTGTGCTGGTCGTGAATTAGTGGAAGTCAACTTTTTGACTTTTTACTAAGTGTTGTATCAAACTTTCTTTCAATTTCTATAATTTATAGCGAATTTTGTGTACTTTTTCAATAAAAATATTTTACAAACAATTTTTTAATGGTGTTTAACTAATTTCAAATATCAGTCATTTAATATTTCTATGACTGCTATATTCTAATTTTATTAATTGCTCCACTTACTTATGTATAGATTTAAACTTCCTGGTGCAGATAAAAGGAATTTATGGTTTATGGGAGAGCTTTAAAGGTTTATACTGTACAGCAATTTTATAAATCTACAACAAATTTTCTAAATAACGAACAATACTTATATACTATTACCTATACCTTAAATGAACGTATTTTACGTTTTAGATAAATCTAAAATACAATAAAACCTACGAGATAATCGTTAATGCACAAATACAAAAGAATAATGAATAAGTAAACATTAACTTAACCTGAAATTATATTAAAATAAACGAAACCGAATTAGACAGTTATTAATTATTCCAATATGGTATAATGTACGACATACGTTTACCGCATTTTAATGCACACGCTTTTAAAGATTGTGTTATATCCAAGCTTATTTAGTCCCTACTGTACCTTTTTTATGTTTTTGGGACTTCTAGAATACCTCTTATAGTTTAAGAACGTCTTAATAGCATAGGTTGCATATCGAGCATATTAATATTACACTTGAAACTTTATTTTTAAGGTTTAACCCAATATTCGTTGAATAAAATTTATATAAGAAGCTTATATATGTATGTTCGATTTAAATTTCAGAGAGTTACAATACAAATTTTATTGAAATGACAAGATTTTAAGCAAATTTCATTTTATTGATATAAAGTTTAAATCAAAGCATGGTAAGGTTATTGAAATATAGCGCTTGAGAGTATAGTTCAAGACTTATTACAAAATTTAAATTTAATTTAATGTCTTCAATTGACGTTAAGAGATTTACATTTATTTTAACATAATTTTTATCCATTTGAATAAATTTCAAGAACTTTTTTTGCATAATAAAAGTAATGGGTATACAATTTATAAACAACCGAGGCGGTTTATACATACATCGATTTAAAGTAGCGTAGTTTTAATTTAAATAACATTACTTCAAGATTTTATAACAATACCTCAGGGGATAGTGATCTCTTTGTTGTTCTCTTCTTAAGAATATGTAATCAAATAAACCAAGTAATAACATTGTCAGTAATAAGACCTGAATATAAATTCTATATATAGCTTTGTATAGAAAGATAATTATGAAGATATATTTAAGAATTCTTCTTATTGAAAGATAGGCTTTTGTTTTATAGAAAATAATTGTACATGAATTCGGTTTCAGTTATTTTTTGAGTATCAATAACTACAACTTATCAATTTCATTTTTGCAGTAATATTTTTAAAAAAGTTCAATTCTTTAAGCAGTGAAGTCTGATACAATTTTTATAATGGACTATTCTTCTTTATAAATTTAGCTGTGTACAACTAATGAATCACTACGTTCACCGAAGGAAAAAAAAGGTATCGCTATCAGGGTATTCAAGCTTCCAAAAATTTACAAAACAGACATTTGTGCATTTTATTATGTCTGGGAGCACTGTAGACTGATCACCGACTTCTCCTCAACTGTATATTTCACTCTAAGGGAAGTACACATTGCCTTAAATGCGCCAGCAAACAGATGTGTGAAATTCTATGAGCTAATGTCTGCGCGAATGCTGTGGATTAAACTAAACATTTGGGTATAGATGAATAAGTTTCTTTCTAATGATATTTTTATGTAGGATTATCTGTGTTTATGTCATCATCTGGTAGTAGACTATGAAGAATGTGTATAATAGTTTCTGTCCACGTGGTTGTGTAGGTTCCGTCTTCTTTGCCGGATCTATTAACTTTGATGGCTGCATTGAGTTTGTCTGCTTCTAGTTTATAAGGTAGTGCCCGAGGGTTGATCTTCAACTTCGTTTCTGTTAACTCAATCCAGCTATTTATTTTGGTTGTGTAAATCTCTTTAACCTATTGGCTTTTCATATGTCTATATTGGGTTAGTGCTATTATTCGCACATCTGGAATTAAGGTAATTTGGTATGGCTTTCTGGCTTTTGTGGCTTTCTTTCGTAGTTCAAAAAGGTGGTTTTTGCCTCCATTTTGTCTAGGTATGGAAGTTTTCTTAGCATCTGTGACGGATTTCGTTATTGTCTGGGTGTATGTGTAAATTTCGTCGTTTCTCTGAACTATTGAAGGCGGCCTAAATAAGTTTTGTAGGTTTTCCAATAGAATTGTGTCTGTAATTGATTTTCTGTTCTTTCCTTTAATCAATGTAAAAGTTATGATGTTATGGTCGCTGTTTAACTAGTTTTCAATAACCTTACAATCCGTTATCAAATCATGCGTTTGTAGAGTGTAAATGGTTACATATGTGTTTGTTTTAGTATTTAGAATTTTGGGGTGAAAATCTTGTACGAGTTCAAGTAGTTTGTCTCCTTTCTCGTTTGTTATGTCACTATGCGACACATACGATTAGGTGTTGGCATGCATCGTGTTTGTGACCCGTCTATTGGGGTGGGATTGTGCAAACGGTCAATAGCAAGCCTTAAGGTACCGCAGGCAGCTTAGAAGGCTTCACGGTACTAGGACATTATGACCTCAGCACACGACCTCACCCCAAAAGGGTTATGAATAATTATACATGTTGACACCAGCACTAATTTTGTCAATTGCGTACACTAATTTTCAACTGAAAAAAAAATGAAAGCAGAATATGCAATCATCACCCTGATCTTGAAAACATTTAATACATTGAATTTATATAAAAAATATACACAGTATACTTCCAAGGACTTTGGAACAGGGATACAAATAAAAAGAATCATTACGATTTATATAGGTTAATATTCCACTAAATGACCTTTTCATAAAACTTTTTTGTTTCTAATAATTATTAATGTAATGTTCAATTATTTTTTTGGAATATTGAATTAATATTGACATTATAAATTAAAACCATATGCATATATTTTATTGTTGAATTTACATGAAAATAATAAATGTTCTATGTACTTTCAGCTTAATATTGTGGTCCCTCATTTACTAATCGTATGCTAATTACCTAACACGATGGTTGACGTTGATCTGTTCCTAATTGACTCTGATTATAATAGTAAAATAATTACTTACGCTGATTATAATATAATAATTAAGATACAAATATTAAATCGACCCATGAAATGCAGGTTAGTTTGTCTATTAGGATTAATTAAGGATCGTTCTCACTTCTGAATCACATTGACAGGAGTCAGCAATAGTATTGGATCGTGAATGTCGCTTATTAAGCTGCTGCTACTTCCTGCTGTATTGTGTTTAATCTCCTTGTCGGTGGGTCGAGTGCAATTCAAAAAGCCTTAGTACGCATCATAGTTACGTTACTCAGCGATCATGGAAAAGCTAGTTGCGGAAGTTAGTCCAATTTTCCAACTCTTTGCGGTGAAAAATTTGAAGGTAGCATTTAAAGACATGCATAAACTGTCAGAAGAATTGAGACACCATGTTTGGCCTAAAAAGTGCACGTGCCGCTCAGAAATAGAGCCAAAATCGAAAGAGGCTAATTAAGGCTACCTCAGTAAACGTTATAACACAACTACGAGAAGGGTATCCACAAACGAGAGTGTGAATACACCAGCGGAAATCGCCATGCCGAACAAAACCAACGCGATATCGAAGCGCGCCAATGACAGCGTAAAGGAGATAGCAGAAAATGAAGAAACAGCCACAACAACGATAAATAGATATAAAAAAGATGTCAGAGTCGTAGTAATATAAGGAAAAGAAAACCCATAATAAACATCCAAGAACTCGCTTCCAAATCGGTGCGAAAAATAAACATATTTGGATTACTGCTGGAAGATGCAGTAGAAGAAACCAACGCAAAGGCGCACCTGGAAGCACTAGTGCAAGTAAAAATACCTAAATCTAGGAGGGTGCCAACAATCGTCCTTAGGACTAAGGGGGATTGGTACTCCTTTCTGAAGGAGGTAAAGACGAAGAGCATACAAATGATCAATCAAAGAACTTCACAGAAGGCCTTGAAGTCCACTCAGCCACAAAAGTTTTTGTTTGTTTGTGTGTTCCGTGGTTGAGACTTCGGGAAGTGGAAATTCTCTTGACCTTCTTGGACTAGAACTATCGTATAGTCATTTCGCCATACCTACTAGAACTTTTTCAAATCTGGAGGAGTTCCACCGCCAGTAGCATTTTTGAACGTGCCAAACATCACACTGACACTAGAGCTACGATTTTACTTCCTTATCTGAGAAGTCGTGTTCTTTAAATTTTACTCCGCCGAAAAATTTACTCATTCCAATCTATTTGAACCCTCGTCCCTTGCAGATAGAGACAAATATGCTAACCACTACATCAACTGGAGTCAGCGCAGAAAGTGATTACAAACAAATAATCAACCTTCTGTAAGGCAAAGGTAGTCCATATCACACGTTTCATTTAGAATTCGAGAAACCGCTTCGCGTAGTTCTCAGCGACGTCCAAGTGGACGCAGAAGGAGAGAAAGAGAGAGAGAGGGATCTAATAGAATAAGATATACCAATATACGCAATTAAGGACTTGCATAAAGGAAGCTAGAGCAAATACCCATACCCTTTATATACGTAGAAGTAAATCGTAATGATGCTGAAAGGGACAATACTATATTCAAGCTTAAAACGGTGCTTCTATTCTTTGTCACAGTGAAATCGTCTAAAAGAAAACACAATCAGACAGTGGTACAGATATCAAAGATACAGATACTTATAGAAGTGATGCTACACGTGCCCTAGGTTTCTAACGTTCGGGATTGACTACCTAACCTCAACCTGTGAAAAAAGTAAAGACACCGCAGAAAATTGCGCGAATGATGGGAGTGACCACCCCATAAACTAGAGGTTGTAAGGCACACTCAGAATTAAAGCTTCCGTATCAAGTCCGTTATCGCAGGGCGCAACAAGATAGTACGCAAACATTGCGATCGACAGAAGAAATAATAATCTCAAAAGTGGGGCGGGTAGAAGTCCAGGGAAGCCAAGATAACCCAGGAGGTAAAATGGGCGGAGTCTCTGGTAGTCCCAATGATACAGATATCATGAACATTTTTAACACAGCATCGCTAGGGCTAAAATAAATGAATTAAAAAACTTCGCAGTTAAAGACTGGAAGGCATCCAATTAGATAAGCAAAAAAACAACAAAAAACTCATTAGGATAAAAGTCAAACTGGCTACACAAATATTTCAATCCAAGAATCGAAAGAATGCGAGGGAAACCTACAAATCTGGATACTCCAGAGCGAAGTAAATCATCGTGAAACACATTGTAAGCTGTGTTTATCCATAAACAAATGATTGACATATAACCTGTATTGATTGACCCAATTATAATAAGAAACATTAGTTATTCATATCAACTTAAACTTGAATTGGAAAATCTTTATAGTAATAATAAATTGTACTAAAACCGTATAATTTCTAAAATAAAATTACTACTTCCGACATATGTTTTAGATTATTCTAATAATCAATAATTAAATAAAATTAAAACTAAATCTCAATAGTATATACAGAAACTCATAATAGTATATTGATAGAAGTATAGAATTGAGCAACGCGCACGGGTTTAAGGGCATGACATGTAGTAGAGTTCCCTTAAAGTTGCAAGTGCTTTAAAATCACTTCTACACGCGAATCATACGCTATTTTTTATTATCCTGTATAATTATTAGCGAAATGAGATAAATAAAACTAAATTTAA
The DNA here is from genome assembly GCA_024586415.1 of Phrixothrix hirtus. Lineage (NCBI taxonomy): Eukaryota > Metazoa > Arthropoda > Insecta > Coleoptera > Phengodidae > Phrixothrix > Phrixothrix hirtus. The sequence continues at coordinate 8,237 of JAHWXV010385321.1, read as the reverse complement.
ACTAAAATCACTTTTTATTTGGAACTACGTGATATTTTAAAAATACTAACACGTAGATTGCAGCCGACCCCGACTGGGTTCAAACCCCATCGAGGTCCGTAAAATTTTCAGAGGAGAAAACATGTAAAAACATGCCTTATTCTCGGATAAGGAAGCAAATTCGCAGATCTCGTGTCAATGTGATATTTAGCACGTTAAAAATCCCTATTAGCACTGAAACTCCTCCAGATTCGGCAAAATACCAGTAGGCATGGCAAAACGGCCATATAACAATTTTAGTTCAAGAGGACCAAGGGAAATTTCGCATCACGATCTCTCAATCACAAAAACAAACAAACAAATGTAGATTGCAACAGTTATTTACAAGCTTGTTTGACAGATATTTAAAAATGATTATAAATAATATAACAGTTTCATCTGAAATCAATTTTTAAATAATCAAATTGTAAATTTAACATTTATACGAAATATTTCCATTTGTTTTGATATTCAAATTACATATTTATATTAATTATTTGAATTAAATTAGTTGTATTTATTAGAACAATAATAATAAATAAAATAATTATAATTTTTGGCTAGTCGTTTTCTCTCTAACCAATACATTAATACAATTTGACGTGTAAAATAAATACAGGTGCAACATACGCTCTTTTTTAATTATACCTGCATAATTATTTACAGAGTAAGAGAAATAAAATTAAACATTAAAATCAAAGCAAACTCACTTTTTATTTTAGACAGGCACGCTTCTTGATATTTTCGCAAATATCATGTCGATAGCAACATGTAAATAAATAGTTATCGATGTCGCTGCCTAGTAACAATTAAAACCACGGCGTGTTTTAATAGTAATTTAGGGAACTAGTTTCATAATATGGGTTTTATTGCACGAGTCAAGTTTAGAAAACGATCAGCGAAGCCGTGAGCTTAATGTGACTAGTGCTATAAAACACCTTATGAAATGAGTTTTTCATAATATTTTTTCTAATTTTCACATATTAAGTTTTAAAATTTTAAAAATTCTTTATATTTGAATGTATTGGTGATGTAGGGGATTTTATGTATAGTTTATTGGGTTGACTTTTATAATAAACAATTAATTAAAGTATTTAGTGAATTGAAAATTGATAATTTTATATGTTACATTTAATAAATATATAATCTATATAAATATAATTACTTTTAGGGTTATGCTACATTATATCTATTTAACAGTAATGGTTAATGTAGCTAACCTCTAAAAGTAAAATTTTGCGTTTTGAGATATAGTAGCACTCAAATGGGTGCTATAATGAGATTTTTGTAGAGGCAAATTAGAAAAAAGTTCTTTTTGCACTTCTTGGACTAAAACTCCATTTTCAGTCACTTGTTTCTCTGACTAAAGCGATACCTTTAATCTTAAAGCATTAAAATTTGACTTTACTCCCGGGGAAATGAAATCCGTCATAAATAAAGTAAATCCATGGTAACAACAAAAGTTAATGACTTAATATCAAGGGTCTAAAGTGCCCCTGTTAATCCCCAGAGAGAAAGTTTATTTTTCGAGCGACAGCATGGGATTAAAAAGCACTTAAGGCATGAGGTATGTATGTTATTTTTTCTACTCATTAATATTGAAGTATTTCATTTACACATCCATTGCAGTGGTTGAAATTCGATTTCAATAGTGATTGAAATTGCATTTCAATAGCAAGTGTGGTTGAAATTGAGGACTATCAATTGTTATAAATACAAAATAGCATGCCATATTGTATTTTTCTATAAAAATCAACGTTACCTTAAAACATAATAGAATTGTCAATGCGTAATTCGTATGTGGCGCTGTTAACATAATATAGTTTTATTTTCAGTTTATTTTAAAACTTCGTAGAACAAATAGTATATGCAACGCGTGGAAGAAGGCATTTCAACTGCTCGAAAATTTTTTCACGAGCGAGATGGCGAAGCCATCTCGCTCGTGAAAAAACTATCTTGCAGTTGAAATGCAACTTCTTCCACTTGTTGCATAATAACTATTTGTACTTTTAAATAATTTGAAATCAGAAGGAACAAAGAAAATATAATTGCATGATTTTGAGATTGACAGTTCATTTGATTTAACAACGTATGTTTAAAGACAAAAGCTATTTAACTTTATTTGGGAAGTGATATAGTAACGTTTTTGGCAATATGCAATTCTAATTGTTTAATTTTTGTTATTGCCATTGATTTAATTTGTTTATGCGGGATTTAAAGTACTTTAATTCCCTTGGGAATTAAAGTGTGGGTTTAGTCATGGAAACAAGTGACTGAAGTTGACCATTTAGTCCCGAAAGTGCAAAAAATTACACATTGCTGAATAAAATAAAATTTAAATTGGCGTAAAGCATACATCGATGTCAAAATCATATAATTTTACTTTCGGCGACATTTTTAATTTAAGTGCAAAAAATAATGTATATACCTCAGTGCTTTTTAAACTTTCTCTCTTGGGTTCCAGTTCAACCACATTTAAGTATTGATTCAAAAAAAAACATATTTTGCTGAAGAAGAGTTAGTAACCTAAAACGTACGGAAATCTATTTTTCCGAACTTTATCAACTTTCAACAAATATCTAATATTATTAAAAAAATATTGAAACATCCTTCCGTTCTTTAATATATAACCGACAATTCTGGCTTTTTTCCTGAAAAAGTCGAAATACTATCATCAATAAGCCAAAAGCAAAATTATTTGCAAAATCTTGTAAGTTATTATATTACCAGGTGTTATGTTTGTACAGCAAGAATTACAATTTTCACATATTAACTTATAAATAATCGATTTTAGTAAACTAGTTTGTTTTTCTTTAAACTAACTAAACTCTGAACTAAGTTTATTAGTTACACGAAACGCTATAGGATGAGTACTCTAAATTGTGAAGCACCAAGGTCATCAAAAATGACTGAAATTATACAATTTTCCGGTTCGTGGAAATGTGTGGTACAAACGTGACAGTCATTTGATTATCTTTGTTAGGCTGTAAGTACTTTAGTGTCAGCTGTTAGTGAATTATAAATTATTTTTTAGTATTTTAAAAGTACAGTTAATTCTTTTACAACAATTTTTAAAAAGGTGTTTGCTTAAAAGCTATTTATTTACTTTTATATTCATCATTTGCTGTTTTACCTATTTCTTTAATTTACCAATAGATGACTTGCGTCCGTTTTTTAATATATTTAAAATAGTAAGCACCAAATCTAACACAACAACCAAAATCTTAGTGACCTTAATGTTTTACTCTTTAAAAAACGCACGATACTTCATTTGTATCTACTCAAAACCTTTTTAATTTGATCGCAGAAATAACCCACATAATTAATAACTTGAAAATTTAAATCTTATGCAGTGAAATTTGAAGTGCTGTTAAATTAAACAACCCTTAAAATTTCATCAACAAAGATTTACATTTTCAAGTCATTAATGGGCATTTTAAATAAATACCAATTAAATATAACGTTCCGTGTAAGAAACTTATAATTAGTGTAATGTATAATCGTCTTCATTAAAAAAAATAATTATATAGATCTAAGAAAATTTTATAACATTCAATAATAATACAATATGCAAACGCTCGAAATTCGACCATTTTTCTTTGGTAATTATGACTTAGTTAACTTTTCTTTGTTCTTTTAGTTTGATTTCAATCAGAAAGAATTGCCTTATTTCAAAGAAGTAATTAAAATCTCCATATGCAATGGTGCATAAAAAAATTTATATACGTTTAAATCGATATTAACTCTAATGCACGTGATGAAAGTTAAAGCCAGCTATTATCTTGTTACATCGTGTATAAAGGTCAAGTACCTATAATTAAAAAGGGTAAATTATTTTACTTCTTAAGCATGGCATTATAGTTTAATTCAATTTATAACAATAAAAACAACGAAGAACATTCTACCTTGTTCTTTGAAATAATAAGGTTAGAGCAATTCATATTAATAATAAATTTAATTTTTTAATAGGAATACTAATTTATATTACCAAATCTTAGTTAAATTATTTTATTATGATGAATTAATTAAATACATTTATTTTATTGTGTTTTTGATGTAAACAATTAATTGTAACTTTAAAAATAAGTCAGAACCTTATTTGATAATAGAGTTCCTTGTAAATTTTACCTAAGTTAATTTTCAGTTTCTTAATGAACATTACTTCGTATGTGTATTTTACAACATTCTGAGTCCGCCCTTCCTTGTTCGAACAAGGAAGTGTAGACCAAATTCCAATGTGCAGCCCAAATTGATAAGAGATGGGAAAGTTACCACGAAATCAATAAATTGAAGCTCTAACAACTACTTATTTGCATTATTTATCTCATTTCATATAAAATGTTGTTATGAAACAAGATTAATTTTATTTTCTTAAACTTGTTATTAATTTATGTTTTTTTAAATAATTGTTTGTTATTTATTAATTAAATTCTGATTACAACCTGTTTGTTTTCTTTCCAGTGTGCATAGTTTTATTATCTCCAGAAACAAATAGTATCCAATGGTCACTATTTCACTACATAATTGTTTTCTATCTGACGGAATCACCGTCTGGCGCATTTATTAAACTATAAACCGTTGTATACTATTTAAGTGCAGATCTAACGCACCCTCCTGTAGAGTCTCTGAGCTAGCTAACGTTACTAATATCCCTTTATAATAACGGTGTAATAGGCTACAAATTATGTATTTCAATGTGTCTATTGTGATATAAATTTATTGAATAATTAATTACAATACAAGAATTTACAGTGAAATGTTATCTAGGATAAACATAGTATTGTCATGAAAATAACAAATACAAACGTGTATTCTACTACTATTTGTATGAGGCCATCTTCAACATTCACTATCCTTCAAAGCCAGGCTCAACAGTTTAAAATGGTTTTCCGCTATTGAGGTTGAAAATAAATAAAGTTGTTGGTTGTTGAATTATGCGAATGGTATTTGATGTATTAGATAAAGCGACGAGCGTACATGACAAGGTTGAAGTTGGTTGGCGGAAAGTATCGCAGGCAGGCCTGAACGGAGATTGCAAGGCCTGGAGTTGTTGGTAGAAATTTGGACTTCATGTCTTGGACTCGATTTTAACTTGATATCATTGATGTAGGCGTAGGTTCGGCATAATTTACATAACTGAATATAATGGAAAATGCTGGGGTTTATATAGTGTTCCGACACTAGTAGAAGGCGATAGAAGATGCATAACGCGTAAATGCATCTTCGGTTATGAATAGGTTCATTCATTCGTTCATTATCGGGCAGGAAATTTTTATCAGAAGACTTCCTATATGTAGGTGTACAGTTCGATTATAAGTGGTGACGTATTTTAACTCAAGCGCGCTTACGCTATTAGCATTAGCGATTTGCTAAGCGTTCTGAATATAAACGCCGAGTGTTCGGATGTTCGTACCTATTTCTGCATTTGTACATTAAAATCATATCTACCAATTCGTACCTTGCATAATGGACAGGCATACAAGTATTGATGCAGAATCATGTACGATTGTGTACCTATTCGTAGTGGTGATGTCCGTAACAAATATATATATATAGTATGTACAGTTGGCCAGTCATTTCCTCATTCAATACAGTAGACCAAGTCATAAACAGGACTACGCTGAAAGCTTTAATTGCAAACATATTGAAAATTATGCAATTTGGACACATAGTTTATAAACATTTTTTGTCGTGCATACAAAGAAGTATCTGCAGTTAAAGTAATACCATTTCTATCCTGAAAATTCTGTATGAGCCAAGAAGATTAATTTTATTTACCTATTAAATAGCCGTAAATAACGTCAATGTTGCAAATTAAATAGTTATAAATTCAATTTCAGGACAGATTTTGAACATTTCAAATTTTACATCTTATTGAAAATATAGTTCAGTTATTATCTCAGCAACTTCCTCTTTTCTGATACAGATTCTTTCTGAAAATGTTCTCTCTGTTCTGATAAAAGTAACAAAGTAGGTGAAACATAACCTTAGGCTTTCGTTTAATATAGTGGAAACTGAAATAGGTTTTTCTAATATTTACTTAGGTACGCTACCTACCAAACGTCCTCGCTACTTTATTGTCTATTTATACATATAAAGTAATATCTAGCACTAAGCATTATTATTATTTCTCCTGTATAATGGATTTTCAAAGATTTTAATTCGCCACCTTTATAAATACTAAAATTACGTGTTGTTTACAATTTCAATTAAATGATACATGCTAAATCAATAGCGTATTTTATATAAAGGCAGTGAAACTTTTAAGCAATTTATATATCTGAACTATCTGTATTTAAAATATATACATCAAGATTTTGCAAGAAAATGCAGTTTGCAATGTAAATTAATTTACTCACTTTTGTAACTATCAACAAGACTACAATTAAAATTTACATCAGTTGACGTTGTATTAATGTGCTAACTTTTGATAACAAACAGTATATTTACCAATGAATATAACTGATAATAACACAAGTAGTAGATAAAATGACAACTCGATACAGATACGCAAATATATAATCCTGAACAGCTTAAACACTTGATTGCGCTAAGATCTAATATATCGGAGCAGCATAAGTAAGTACTTAATTAAGGTCACAGAGAGACTGTCATGTTCTATTTATGAGTATGATTGATATACATTTAATTTACACAGTTTTTCATTCAAAAATATAAACAAAGTTTGCTTTAATTTTTTTAAGACCATTACTTAATCGGTTCTGTTATTATAATTATAATTCATCAAGTACATGTCGTCTTAGGGTGATTGATGATAACCAAACGCAGAGATTGATATGAAAACATTAGTAAAATTTTAGCTTAGTCGTACATTTAGGGTTCAATTCATTTCAGATGCCTTTAGTAATATGTTTGCATCAAACAACAACAATGGTACCTATGTACCAATGCAGTCAAACAGTCAAAGCGTAACAAAGGAAATCCGTTCCTTCCATAACGCCAATGGCGAAGTAGCCTCGAATCCAACTCATCAACTCCCGCCTTTTGTGTGTCTCTAGTGGGCTGATTGATTGTGTTCAAATGTGGAATTCCGCCACTCAATACGAATTTACTATAGAACATTTCTCATCTAAATAATCATTCATGTTCATCTTGTATACATCACCCTAGACGATTATACACAAGCTTTACGCTAGAAATTTTATATCTTCTAGCTAGATTTAAATCTTTTAGCATAAACCTTTTCAAAGAAAGAATGTCTTTGAGTCTCCCTTTTTTACAAATTAATGAGGACTTGGTTCTGATTCACATTACGAGTGAATAACTTTGCTGGATTAATTCTCGCGAACGAAACGGAAACGAATAATTGTGAAGAGAATCTATTGTTCTTATTTGCGACATAAAAACCTAGCGGAAATACGAAATGTTGAATCAATTTTTTAAAAGCTGTAGCTGGCGTTATTCGGTAGTTTTTTCTAATGAGGTTTGTAATCCAGGCAAATAAATGCTTTGTTCAGTAGTGACACAAAGTTTTATGCATAGCTTCACGTATGCATATTATTCACACTAATTAATTTGTTTTTGTTAGTTTTTTGCTATATTTGAAATTTTAATTAAAATAGGAGAGAAAAAATACATGATTATTTTAAAAATATTTTGCCGACTTTCTAGTAAATGAGTTCAGCTTGGAACTTTTAATTATGAAAGAAAATTCTTTCAGCAGACAGTAATTAAAGCGTACTTAACAGCTCTATACTCAACCCTGTAATACTTTTTAAGAACACTGTTGATTTGCAGTTATTTTTAAAATCCAACGCATATAATGTTACTTAGAAAAATATTTCAAAAAGAATCTTACACAACTTTTACTTTATTCGTGTTACTAATTTTTCTATCAATTCAAAATTACAAATTTCATTAGAAAGTTTTGTAATTAACCAGTTGTCAATACTAAACCTGACTTTAATATTGTAACCTATTCAAATATATACTTAATTACAGTGCGGTATGCGAGATAATGAACCGTTTGGTTTTCATTTTGCGAATATCTTATTAGAACGAAATATTTCAAACTTCACGTAAAATGCGCTGGTTCATAGAAAGTTAACTAGAGTTCAGCACAAATTAGTTTGTAAGATGATTAAAGAAAAACAACTTGTTAAACAGAGAGCAACACAGATGCCTCCTTACACAGAAGCTGAAAGTATTATATAATATATATATATATATATATATATATATATATATATATATATATA
>JAHWXV010385320.1:0-10836 GCA_024586415.1 Phrixothrix hirtus | reverse complement strand
TATATATATATATATATATATATATATATATATATATATATATATATAATAGTTGAGTACAAAGTCCAAGGACGGATTTGAGATCAAAGTCCAAGGGCATGTGTTAGATCGAAGTCTAAGGTTGTAGTAAAATCCTTGACCTACACTTGAGTTATTGACTTGACCTTGATCTAATCGCAGACGGGACATTGACCTGACGTTAACCCAATTGTAGAAGGGGCTATTGACTTGACCTGAGCTTAATGCAATTTTGGAGGGGTTCATTTACCTGACCTTGTTCAAATTATGGAGGAGCGCTATTGACCTGACTTTGATCTAATTGCGGAGGATGATTATTGACCTGACCTCGACCCAATTGTGTATCCAGAATCCCCCCTTCGCCTACTAATACCGCGTAACATTTTAACATTTACGGAACAAGGATACACACTGCGTTGGATTTGAGGTAAAATTAATAAACAATAGCGTTACTTTTTAAATTTTAATGGACGACATCTTTCTAGACAGTAAATTCATTTGCACCCATGCTCTAAATTGAGAATGATAAGTAAAGATGATTGACTGGTTTTTGCTCGAAGCCATTTATTCTCAATAAATTAAAGATGTAAGGTTGTTTAAATTAGTATTTATTCAGGTAGTATAACGTGTTCACATGAGTACACGTCCAGTCCTTGTCTTAATTGTTATATGTATCAAATTTTTCATTAATTCAAATTTAAACAGTTCAAATTATAAAAGTTGTTATTACCTTTTTACAAAAACTTCCTAAACCTAAACTAAATTATGTAATTATGATTATTCCAACATGTCAAGTTCTTTACATATTCTGATTTTAATTAATTCCTGACTTAAATTTTATATCTGATCATGGAATCAAACAAGGCCTCGAAACATGTTATACTATCTGAATAAATACTAATTTTAACAACCTTACATCTTTAATTTATTGAGAATAAAAAGCTTCGACCAAAAACCAATCAATTACCTTTATTTTTCTAGATACCTATTTAAAACAAGTTTTTGACCAAAAAGCGACACGGGACGCATGAACCTGTTACGAATTCCTTCAAAAACTCACCAGCGGGAATTGTACTTAATTTGAAAACTTTTAATTATTCCTTACAATTTTAAAAGAGATGCATATTGTCGTTAAAGTTACGAACTAAGATCAGCTGAGAATTCACGAATGCAAAACATGTCTTTTATCTAACAGTCTTAGGAATTCTCTAAGCCAATAAAATCTTCAATAACTAAACATATTGGGTTAAACCACTTATAGAAAAGGGGCAGTGGCATAGAATTTTTAAGAATTTACTACATTCGTTAAAACATAATGATTTCCTAATGAAACTAAAATGAGTGCCAAAAGATTGCAGCAAACATATTGCTACATATCATCGAAAAACTAAAAGGCTGGTTGCTCTTTGATTTGTAGAATTAAGTTTTCTTCTGAATTACTTTTTTTATCGCACAGAGAACATTTTTCAGTTCTACCATCTTGAATTGTACCAGCGACATAAAATCCCTTTTCTAACAAATATATCATCAACTTCACGGATGTAAAATTGTTATCAAAATATATTTTGAATCGCTGATTTTGTGGAATTGTATTGTTCTAATTCCAAAAACCTTTCTTGATGGTTCTTTTTTCCCATATAAATGTTAAAATTTATCATGTATTTGGAGCTAGTGTATAATATCCATGCTTTCGTCAATTGATGACCCTTCTAATCTACCATGCACCCTAAATTTCAAAAATTCTTCTATCAGTGAATAAATGATTTTTTTTGTCGATATTACCAGTTTTTAAAAAATGCTTTTGTAGCAGAAAAAACTAAATAGGAAAATCTAAAATGTGTCACATTCATCAATTTGTGATATGAAACTCGATTTTTAGTTGTAAAATTGCAGTGTTATATAAAAAATTTAATAAACACTTCCTTAAATTGCCTTAACAGGGAATTATTAAATTTTTTTAGATAAAATTGTGATTTTATAATTAAAAAGCGATTTGCTTTCTTCTAAATTTGAAATTACCTCATGTAAACACACTTTCTTAGTACTAAGCATTTTTGTCAGTTATTAATAAATACATTGTTCAAGATTGTTATAACTAAATTCTCTCAATTGTGTGGAAGTCCATTCCCTTATTCTGCAACTTATTATAGTAAACAAACCAAATTATGCATGTACAACTGTAAAGCGTAGTACACGTTTTGCAACTTGATATATTAAGTAGGTTAGTTGCAATTTTATGAATGAATTAACAATTAAGTCTTAATACAACCGCAGGATTCGTTGTTATAATTATTTCAATATTCTTCTGTGGTCAAGTCAATCATCAAGAGCAATTCATTTGAAAAAGTGCGCATTATTCTGTGAGAACCTATATATGCAATTGAACAGGTCTGAAAGTAGAAAAGCTCTTCACAATACCAAAATAAATGGCAATATGTTTAAATACTCACATACATCACACAACGATAAAAAGAAGAGAGCGAAGATGGATAAATTACTTCTACACGATTTATTTTCAAATACTATGGTACTATGGTACTACTATGGTACTACTATGGTACTATGGTAGTGCAAAAAATACGTGATTTATATCTAACATACAAACATAGATACATATTTCTATGTAGATACCCTATCGTTTAACAGTCTTTAACAACTTATCCTACGCATTTAACATATTTCAAATTTGATGAAATATGAAAATTTATGGTCAAAATGTATCTTTTACAATATTAAAAATATTGTAAAGAACAAAATACTTAATAACGCCCTTAAAGATAGAATTTTTAAAATTAAATATTTCTATAAAAATATTTTTTTTCTCCGTCTTCTAATATTTCCGAAATTTTATATTTGGCTTTTGATAATTGTTGATGCTTTTCTCGTTCATTGCGTAATTTTAAAAGTCCTTGTTTTGCTACTGTATTATATCTTTGTGATAGAGAATCTTCATTTCCTTTAATTCCTGGTATATGTCCAGTATATCCAGCAATAGGTGGATAGTCTGGTGACACTTCTCGTTCTAAAAGGAATTTTCGATTATATTAATGATAAATTGATTTCAGTCCTCGCGCGCCAATTTTTCCTTCCTAAGTCATAGAGAGAGGTAATAGTAGGAGTATTGCTATATTGCATTTACTCTTTTTCGCGTTAAATATTTAGATCATCTTTAGGGCTTTAGTTAGTATTTTACGTATAGTATGTATATTTGGCTTAATATATTGTTATTTCTATTTTCGTAGATAACTAGTTTGTTCGCATTGAAGTCTAAGTTAGCGTGCAAGGACTGCACTTACTCAAACCTTTGTATTTCATTTTCTCCTCGTGTTCGTGGATTGCTTGGCCTACTTCATCTTTATTTCGTAGTGAGATCATTCGTGGAGCACTTTTTGCTCTAAATGTGCGTTCCATTTCTTCTCTGGTATCTTGCAACCTTCTTTGTTTTGTATTAAAATCTGACACACTATCGTCAACAGCTCGTCCAAAAGATTTTCCATAGCGAAAATTTATGGTAGGTATAAATCCTGATTTAGGAACTTTTAACTAAGTTCAATTAAATGTAAGTAATGTACCTGTATATCCTAAAATATATTTTGGCGATTTATTAAGAGATTCTACTGAAAAATCCCTTGATTGTCCTTTACTTCTTTCAATTGGCGTTAAAATAGTTCTTCCACGATCATCGGATCTATAGCGATGACGAGCTACTTCTTTGTAAACTTCTTTGTCTCTTAAATCCTTAAATAGAATAAGTAGTTGAAGTGTGTCGTTTTATTACATACCTGTAAAATTTCTTTGGTTTTTGTTCCATAACCTTTTCCGAAGTGGAACTTTAAAGTAGGGCAGTGTCCCGTGTATCTGAAAGTTTAAAAAGATTAGTAATAAAGAGATTTCTTGTGTTTCTAAGAAAGTATTCTAAGTTTTTGTAAATGCAGAGAACTATCAGTACTCGGAAGTTCATTGAAATGACATACTTTCGTTTAAACATTAAATTTAATCACAAAATATTTCTATAAAAAATTTGTTTTTCGTGCTTGCAAGAAATTGTAATCACAAATGTCGGTTTCTATTCTAGTTCTGAAAGTGAAAATTGTTTTAAAATACTTTATAGAAAAATAAAACAATAGTTAATAATTAATAGAATCACAGGACCGCTGTTGTCGCGTCGTCGTTAATTTTTGTCGAAATCTTAGTTTTGCTAATTGTAAAATTTATAGTAAAATGGTAATACATTAGGCTATATTTCATACTTTATCAATTTCTCATTACTATGCTTATAGACTTAGCTTTTATTAAAATAATCTATTACCTTCATAATATCCACTTTAGATTTTATGTTGACAGAACACATTTTACGTATAGACAAAGCAATCAAAGCACCAAAACTGTGCGAACACTTGCAACTTCACAAGTATCACCGGATGCTACACTTCATACGGTAGAAATTAAACTGATTTAGGGAATTTTATGATAGTTGGTGACATTGACAAATTGAGCTCATTTCAATACGCAAATAGATAATAGTATATTAAAACAAGTTCCATAAGACATGTTTTTATGACACGAGTGTGATAAAATGTTTTATGAAACGAGCTTTTTATACTATTTTATCTATTTGCTAAAAATTTAGGAAAAAAGGCATTTTTTTGACATATAATTAATTTAGGGATTTTAGTGATAGTTGGCGACATTGACGTTTTGACATTTGAATATGAAAGTTTTGTCAATTTTCTGCTCGATTTTGACGTTTAATAAGGTTAATTGCTAAAGTTACCAACCTTTTAAAAAAATATATTCCGTGCTAAAAAGAAGCCATTATGAAACTCAAATGGGTTTCGAAATGAGCTCATTTCATATATAGATAAAATATATTTAACGTTTATAATTAAAAAAATTATAAATTATAAATTATAATTAAATAAATAAATAAATAAATAAATAAATAAATAATAAATAAATAATGGAAAGTGACAAAGAAGTATTAACACCACTTGAGATTCATGTAGAAGTAAGAAGTGTAAAATTCAATTTCTTAATGAATCAATCGAAGAAAACCTACACAAAATTCTATATCCGATTTATGGACTATCGTAAAGATAAACGTATTTTGCCATTTTCAAAAAATGTATTATTAGCATATTTTGCGGAATTATCAAAAAGAATGAAGTCGTCAAGTTTATGATCTACATATGTATTCAAAATTAAGGACCACCTTAAATGTTAACAATAATTTCGACATAACCAAATATTTAAAATTGGGAGTGTTTTTAAAACGACAATCAACTGATTACCAAGCAAAAAGAATCTTGGATTCTACAGAAAGATAAGATTTTCAAGTTCTTAATGGGAGCACCAGAGGATATCTATTTATATACAAAAGTAAGTTTCTATTCAAATATAATAGCTTTACTAGATAAATTTATATTGTAGGCTGTTTCACTTTTTAGTGTTGCTGGATCATGCCATTGTGATGAACTTATGAAAATGGATGTTAACGATATTGAAGATATGGGCTGTAAATTATTAATAACGCTTCCTAAGACTAAAACCAAAATACTAAGATCTTTTATGATCGCTGAGGATTTAAATATTTTTAATAAAAGCTGTAACGACACTAGTTAATTACTTAAAAAACTTTATTTATATTCACTAACATTAGGATTGTTTATATAAACTTATTTGTTTAAATATTTATTTCACAATATACTAACAACAAACGCTATATTTCTATTTATGTATAACAGTAACTAACAGGACAAGATTCTAACTAAAACTAAAACGAGTGGAATTTAATCTGCTATTTATATAGAAAAAATAAAGTTTGGAATAGTAAGGAAATAATCTAGAATAAAATTAATCATAATAATGATGTAACAAATTGCAATTCCGTGACTCATTTCTGACCTTCAATTTAATTGATAGATATCGGTTACCACAATGAGTTATTTGTGATTACAACATTTATCTTAATTATAAGGCACATTCTGGATTGTTCTAGAGTGTTCCATTGAGTTTTTATTGTTTCTAATTTTATTACAATACGTAGGCTTGCGTCCATTGGATTTAACAATTTCTATATTCTTTTGTAGGAATTGAAATAGTAAATCTTCAAAGCACTTTATTGGTATTCGTAAATTTGACATATGCCTCAAAAAATAGCAACTTATTTAAAATTACTAAATATCAAAGAATATACGGGACACTGTTTTCGCAGAACGTCTTCTACTTTGTTGGTTCACTCAGAAGCTGATATTATAACCCTAATGAGGCACAGAGGGTGGAAATCGTCGACAATTGTTGAAGGATACAAGACGATTTTTTAACAAATAAAATTGCTATTAGCGATAAAATTTTTACGAACATTCTCAATAAAATTACAAATGAAGGAACTAAGGCAATAAATTTAAATAATACAAAAGAAGATCGTAAAAATATCGTAATGTCTCAGAATTGTTCGAATTGTAATGTTAACATTTATATGAAATAATCAGTTATTAAATAATTACGTGTTTTTTTGTCTTATGTTGTATTTATAGGATATGATTAAAAGATAAATATCAAATCCGTTACTCTTTCATGGAAAGTGTATTTCATGCCTATAGATACAGCTTTGTTATACTTTACTTGCCTAGGCAGATAAAATACTACGTGACAGTCCATAAAGTGTCAGTAAAATTAACTCTTTAATGCCTATCGGTGAAAAGAGATTATTATGTTAAAAGGGATTAAAATTTTATTTTAGTCCCAAGGGAATTAAAGTACTTTAAAATCTAGCATAAACAAAGTAAATTCATAGCAATAACAAAAATTAATCAATTACATATTGCTGAAAGCGTTAGTATAGTGCTTAGCAAATAAAATTTAAACGTCATTTGCCGTGAAGCATATGTTGATAAATCGAATGAACTTGTCAAATGCCTTCTTATGTTTGCATCACTCTGTACAATACATTAAAGTTAATTAATATACATTTGGGGTAAATTAGAATTGATCAACCTTTTTGAATGTACCTCGTATGCTTTGTAACCTGTAAGCTTGAATATCATCATCATTTACTAATCTTAATTTAAAACGAATCAATTCTTGGTATTTAGTTTAATAAGAAATCTTAATTTTAATTCCATCATTTGCAAAAGTATTTTAAATCATTTTAATATAATAAATAAAATCTTAATTGTTGCCTTAAAATAATATTATTTCAGTTTTATTGAGAATAATTTCAAATACAGGATAGAAATTTTAAAATTGTTAGCTAAATTATGTTCCTATAAGCTTTACAAAGATGACGCAATTCAGTAATTCTCAGTACAAGGCATGACATCAGCGTTGGTTGCTATGCAAATTTGATAACGAGGGATTTTTGTACCTCGATCATGCGACCCACACCATTGCCTATTTTGAAATGCTATTTTATGATTGGATAGTTTTTTCGTAAGTGAATAGTTTTCCGTTCCCGTAGTTGTTGGTAGCGTTCTAATCCTTGAAGACAAAGGGATAATTAATTAAAAGACCGTAGAACATTACAGACATGCTGTTTCATGTTCTGTAAAATTTTAAAATAAAAAGACCTTCTTTGGTCAATATTTTAACCGCTTTCTTTTGTGGTTATGCGTGCTTTCATTTCAGCCGTCAATTAATTGTGAAGCTATTAATTGATATTCCCGTGTAGGGGATAAATGTTCAAGCACCGATAAATCCACTCTGGCATCCATTTTTGATTGGATTCGCAAATTCCATTATAAGGTACAAAGGCAGGTGATAGAAAAATTGAAATACAGGTTCTGAAAAATTGAATTACAGTAAACTCTCAACGTTCTTGAAATAAGTTATTTTATGATTGTTTAATTTCACGCAAACCGGAAGATCTAAATTAGCATGAGATCGCTAGTTTAGTTGAAAAAGACTTGTATAAATTCACTCATTTAATGTAAACTTTAAATTGCATTCAAACAATAAACTTAATTTTTTTTGCTGTGTGTGCGCGATTAAGTCAAAAAACTATAAGTTTTAAAAATAGATTACGTACTTTGATGATACCGCACTATATATACAGGGCGACCCATATGTAGTAATTTCGCCAGTTGTTTTGGTTCTTTAAGTACATATGTGTGATCTACCTTGACTAAATAATTTTAGTATAGCTTGAATTAGAAGATAATAAATTTTTAATACTGGAGATCCTACCAAAATTTAACTGATAACAAATTTGTTTTGTAAATTGATATATAGTTATTTTAATTTCTTGATTGTGACATTTATTTTTATATATAGTACCTAATTTGACAATTAATTCATTATACTCGATATGATTTATTTGTTCTTTTATTCACTAGCATAGTTTCTAATTTTAGTTTTCAGATACGTCTAATTTAGGTGGACAATTGTAAGTATTCGTACTCAGGCCTACATTCCGTTCAACATTAATACAAGTATAACGCTTGAGATTGCATAGTTTCAACCCTCTTTCAGCGATTTTAGTTTCAACCTATGTGATAAGTTTAGTCCCAGGTATCAACTTCAACATCTCTGTCGTAATTGGCAATCAGCGACGATTGCTTTCCAGTGCTCTCTTACCGTTTCTAACTATTTGGTTAAGATAGCTGTTTTCCCAACTGAAGCTAGTGGCGCCTTTTTAATATTTTCAATGATTTCATACAATATAACTCTTCCCGAGCAACTTCCACACAAAACATTTTTAGTTAATTGAGAATCCACGCTTCCCGTTAATATAATCGACGTTAAATCTGCTCGGGAAGTTGGTATAGGTCCGCATGACCATCTTAAGGTTTTTAAATGCTGTTTGGCCCGTGGCAAATTATCAATGTCAAAATCATGCAATTTTACTTTTTTCGACACTTTTGATTTCAAATGTTTCGAAAGTGCATAATATAAAGTATATACCTGAACTAAAATGCTTTTTAATCCCTCGAAAGATTATTTCCCTTGCTGTTGCTCAAGAAATAAACCTACTCTCTCGGCGTACCTTTGTCTCTTGATATATAATATACTATTATACTATAGTCTATTTTTTACCTAGGAGGAGTAAAATGAAAAGTTCTAATTACAATATAAATATCACTAGTTTTTAGTAACTTTATATTTTAGAGGAAAATTTGAATTTCAGTGTCTATAATGTTTTCATAACACAAAATTTGATTTTAAGTGGATAAGATGCACATTTAGTAATACATTATAGTTCTGAATATATATGCCATATCATTAATACGCCTGCACAGAAGGAAATGGGTAACAAAATTCACTAATTATAATAAAATAATAAATAACAGTGAAAATGGTTTTCAGAATAATTGTCTACATGAAATTAAAACAATACCTATAAAATAATATAGCATCAGTTTACAATATATACTTCACAAATTTGAAAATAATTTGTGTTAAGAACTTGTACAAATTGTAAAGATAATCTTCATAAATTTTTCTTGGTGTTTGGTGTGGCATAATAGTTTTATACAGAAATAGGTTATTATACAAAACATTTCGACACCAAAGTACCATAAAATAGAAAGAAATTAAATTTATTAGATGGTATCATAGCGATAATAAATAAAATAGCCGAGGCCATGTTCAAAGATAGAAAATTTGTGATTGCTACTGCCAGTGCTATTTCTGATATAGTTATCAGTAAGTTATAAGAAAAAATGGACCTGAACAACGAAAAAGTGAGTAAAATGCAGACCGAAGTTGAAGTACTAAAAAATGATGTCATTAAGTTGAAAAATCGCTGTGTAGATATCTAACACTATACTCGCAGAAATTCTATTCATATATTTGGTATGAGCGAAGAAAAACGAAAACTACGAGGAAACAGTGCTTAGCTTATTTACATTTAAATTAAATCTAGATATTAAAAAACAAGATACAAATCGGGTGCTTCTCATAGGAGCTCAGGGATCAAATCGATCTCGTGTAGTTATAGTTAGTTTTACTAGTTATAAACACCGTCAAGTTCTCTGCATGGAGCGGCAAAAATTGTTATCCGAAGCACAAAATAAGGCCGGCAAAGGGCAAGCGTTGACATGTGATGGAAAAGTGATTGTAAAGATAAACAATACAATCACTTAATATTTCTTCAGTAAATGTTGAAATATGACATTTTAAAGAGCGAGCTTCATAAGCATCTTCAAGTTTTCTTTCGATTTTAGACACATAGCTTCTCACTCTTGACTTTCTATGTAATTTTACAATAATATAGATAATTTTTCACATGTAGATTTTCTAACATATTTTGCTCTTCATCACACCCAAAAATAACGTTTTTCTTTCATCATATGAGTCATCCCAAGAATTTTTCTTTTAATTGAAGCATTTCTTTGATCAATCTAATGCTTCTTCCTGTATTTTTCAGTGATTTCAGTTTTTCAGGGGAGTCTGTGGCAATCATGAATTCCCCTTTATGTCTGCCTTTGTTTCCACTACTCATTATTTTTGGAGCTTTGGAAAACAGGTTGCCCTACTTTTGGAAAAATGAAGTGTGCTTCAAGAGTTGCACGTGACGTTGATGGTTGATCTAAAGAATCTCTTAACTCATTCAAGTCTCTTATTATATTTGAAGAATCATTCGCACTAGATTCTAATGAAAGATGCCTGTTTGCAATAGGCGTTTTCCAAGCAACCATTTGTGTTACTCTGGAGTCACTTAGTACACATCAAAGCACCTTTTTATGTTCCATGAACATCATGTTTAATACTCTTTAACTATAGTTTTTCAACATAATTAGTCGACAATACCATTAATTTTATATTTAGATATTTTTACGACTATTATCTTATAATATATATATATATATATATATATAT
>JAHWXV010385277.1:0-11411 GCA_024586415.1 Phrixothrix hirtus | reverse complement strand
CAATACAAATCTACTAACGCACACAAATGTCAAACAATTGTGAATTTACTAACGGAGCTAATATCAGACTGGATCGAAGTTTTGATAACACAAGAGGAAATAAGTATCGTCCGGACAACCATTGTTGCTCTCACTGTACTATTAAAATAATAAGTATTGGCGATTCACTTTCAATCTTTGTGTAATTTTTACAGATTATCAACAAATCATTTGTTATTATACTTGAGAAGGTTTGTTTTGTTACCTTAAGCCATTTCGTAAATGTTATAAATTCTTTACAAAAAAGTACAATAATTTGGCGTGTTCCCAGAATGCTTATGTTAAATAGTTTATAACTTTGTTATTGGTGAAAAAAATTTAACTAAATTAGAATAGTATACAGCTCAAACCGTGAAAAAGAGACGGTGTATATTACAATTTAGGAAGTACTTGCAGTTTCTCTATTTTTTACAAAAAAGGTAAATTCGCCGCAATCCGTAATTTATGATAGAAATTGAAAACTTCCTTTTTTATAAGATGTATTAACATTATTTGAACAACAAAAATTAATTGATTTTAACAAATTATTAAAAGTTGTCTTATAATTTAAAGTGAAAGATTTTGAAAAAATGCAAATAACCGCTGTCGATGTGTTAATTCGTAGTTAATCGCATTGAAAGTCATTTTGAGGTAAGCGGCAAACATGTTTCTGTTATAAGAAATTATTCTTTGAGTAATAATGTAAACATATTTTGATGGTTTCAATAATACCAACCGATTTTGTAGATAAATATTTTTCAAATTAATAGAGATTGATAAAGAAAATCCACGCATGGGCCTTGTGATAACGATTTGAGTTTGTTTATAAAATAAATCCGATTTTAAGCAAAAGATCATAATGATACACAGTTTATTGTAAAGTGAAAGTGTTACTTTTTCTAAAATTCAAAGAAAATGTCTCAATACATGTACGCACAATTTAAAAAATTGTATTGAAAATTGAAGAGTATTTCGATATGGAAAAAATACTTGGCATAAATAATATTAATCTTCACCAAGTAACAAAGCGAATAACGGAACCTTTGGGAATTAGCACACGCAGTGTTGAAAGGATTTCACATGAACAAAGGGTTTCTGGTGCTGTTACTGCAGCTAAACCCAGAAGTGGTAGGCCTAAGATAGAAAGTCATGATTTCACGAAAGGCATTATAAGAAGACAAATATTCCTCTTTTATATGGAACAACAATTTCTAACCATAAAGGAATTGAATCAAAGGATGAAAGACAGGATTATCGTCTTTCATCTGCATCCCGATCGCAGATGTCAACCGCAAATTCTGACCGCAGATCCCGACCATAGATGTGAACCGCAGATATAAACCACAGATTCCGACCACAGATACGACTGCAGATTACGAGCGCTGACCCAGACCGCATATCACGGCTGCAGATCTTTTACTGTAATAAATTTGTTGTTATGTGACTCACATCCGTCAGAAATAGGATTATACGTATAAATTGTAAATACTTAATGTTGTTCTTGCCTTTGCAAGATATTTATGTATGTGTATTTTATTACGTGCTTGGCTATTTCTAAATAAAGGACAAAATTCGAGAAATGTTTATTATATTATTCAACCTATCAGCACAAATTGTTAAAAATATTAATTATATCATAGATTGTTTATGTAATTAGTAATAAATTTGCTAAGTATAATCTCATATAAATAGTAAAGCGAGCAGATATGTAATTTATGTAATTCGTTGATTTAGTAAGCGAATACTACCACTTTTAATTACCAAATATAAAAAAATATCCACTTTTTCTATTTCACTACCTAATAAATAAAATAGTTTAACAATAAAACTTAGACGTCTGTATAAAGTTCAGCGATAATGTAGTAAAATATGGCACTGATTGCAATTAAATAGGATTTACATTTCGCTGAATAAATAGTCGACAGTATAAGGGATTAGATTAGTTATTGATATACAATTTATTAAAGTTTACAATGCATATGCATGAATATTAATGTTAAAATAATAAATGTACAGCTAAATTTAAACTCTTTAGATATATATTGACATATTATATAAAACTCTACCCATCAGAACATATAAACCGCTTATCATTATTTGCACTAAGAGCAATTTTGTTTGGGTTAATAGTATATATTTCATGTTTATATGTCCTGAAACTATTCTACTTTGCAAATAATGACGCGTTGGTATTTAAGCACTCCTTATAGTCATCTACAGATATGTTTTGATTTACTACACACCTTTTCACGCCTTTTGATTTTTTCACCCGATCAATATGATCATCGTATGTTGAATATGTATACATTTTTGGATGAAGTGCTATAATTTCATATAAAACACAACCCGCTGATTCATCTTTCATAAGTCCTAGAACTGCTTTGTTTTCTAAAGGGATTTTATATAAATTGTTTGGTTTATAGTTGTTATTGTCGAATCGTTCAATATTGTTGCGTATGTCTTCATATAAATCAGTAGTTTCAATAATTAATATGAAACTGTCGGTATCACAATAGCATAGGGTTGCGCGGTTGTTGTAATTTGGTTTAATGAAATCATAATAAAAGTGATACATGAGAAACTTCGATAGCTCTAATACTGAAAATCCCACATAAATTGGTTTGTTGTATGTGACCTTTGATCTTTCTAATTGTATCGCTACCAAAATCCCACATAAATTGGTTTGTTGTATGTGATCTTTGATCTTTCTAATTGTATCGCTACCAAATTCTCACTAAATACTGAAACACTTTTCATGTTAGGCTTCGCTATAAGACTTTCAGCTCCACGTCTTTTCCAATATCTTCCCAATGATTAAAGAATTTTACATCTAAGCGTTTATCGACATTTTCCATTGTCTTCCCATAAACACTATTATTCATCAATATGAAGAAGTCTTTTTCGAAACTATTTTTAGCATTTTGTCGTACTTTAGTATTTAAATCTATATAATCCTTTAACCGTTCGGATTGATTGAGTTGCAATGCACGATGAATTTTTGTAATTTGTAGTTTATGTTTAAATGCTTGTTTCAAGTTTCTATAATGCACTACATATTTTTCTTTATCATACAAGTTTGGAATTAATTTTTTATTTTGAAATTTGGCTTTAGGTGGTGGAATATTTTCAGGTAGAAATGGTAGCAGATTGTGTGCGCTGAGTGGAGAGATTTAGGATATTTAGTATTAACTTCTAAAAATTATCCAACTGCCGAATTGTTATCAATACTTGAAACATTTAAATTTGAAATTTCGATGTCATTTAGTCATTTAAACCCACCATAGGGTAATAATTGGGACATTGCCCATCCGTAAAGATTATATGCACCCCAATATGCAAGATATGTTGAGGGATGATTTGGATTGTTATCCTTCATATATTTATTATTAGCTCTAGCATATCGAAGTGATGCTTGACAGATGCCACTCTTATACCTTTTTGAACAAAATGATGCATGTCTATATCTATGAATAGTTCTAATTCAATTCCAATCATTTTAACATTGCTTGCCAACTAAGTCCTGCAATTGTAAAATTCTGGGCGGGGTCGAGCTGGTATGTGTGAAGATAAGATTCTTGAATTCTTCAAATATATTGCATAACAGTAACACGTCGATTTTAGGATATAAATTAGAGTAATCTTTTCAATTTCGACACTTAAAAGTATTCCATATCTTAATGGCATGTTCATATTCATTGTTAGTAATATGTTCATTGTTCAAGGAATTGTAAAAATTTTGTTTAGCTGGAAGGTTCGTTTCATTTAAACGTTCAAACGAATCCATATACTGATAAGGAAATATCCCTTTTCTTCGTGATAGATCAAATTCTTTATTCGTTGGAAAGAACTTCTTTATTGCATGTAGTTGTTCCTTTTGTTGTTCTTTGCAAGTTTATCTAAGGAAGTACTCATGAATATAAACGATATAAGCCTTGTAAGTGATATTATTTTTATCTACATACTCATCTACCAATAACGATTTTGTAAATCAGGCGTATTTTTCCTTGTTTTCTGGAATAATATCAATTTTTTCATTATCGCATCCCAATTCTTTTATAAACATATATGAATCGTAATTGGTCATGTTGTGAAAAAATATTGAAATCATCTTTGGTATTTTATAATTTAAATTACATTTAGAATGTGCTGCTCCTACAAATTTTGATGATATGCCACTTTGTCTAAAAAATCCAGTTTTTTATTGCAGATATAAAAAATTGAAGCCGTGTCAAATATGTGCTGTTCTTCCGCACTAACTTTATCCATAGGAAGCACTATCTTTAAGTGATTGTTATATATCTTCTTAATATCCTCACAAAGTTTCTCCATAAATACCTTTAGACAGGTTTCTCCCGTATATGTTTCATATTTACTCAAGGTATCGTCACTTGATGTAATAACCAAAACTGTATGGAACATGAAGATAAGTTTTATTTGTATAAATGTGTGTATAAATATGTGGATCGGGATTAGTTGTTTGAATTGGTTGCTGAAGAGATTCGAAGTCTGCATAAACTATTGCATAAACTTTAAAATATTTTCAGGAACTAAGTCACCGATTTTGTTTAGCTTTAAATCTTCTGTAGGCATAACTGTGTAACCTTTATTACAGTGGTCGGCTTTATGAGCTGTTAATGTCGATTCTTTAGAGAAGAATGCAAGGCAACCGTCGCATAAGTATTTTTTTCTTTGCGTTTTGAAACTTGAGAACTAACAAGCCGTGAAATTTCTATAATCTATTAACACCTTCTTCAATGTATAATAAATTTATGTGTTCGTTTAATAGCTTTTGCGTAATACAATGGACCCACAATATTATAGTTTTTACTTTCATAATTAAATTCAAATCCAGACACATTTACACTGATATTATTATTAATTTCGAATTTACTAATATCCTTCAATTTCATTGGAAATTCCAATCCGGTTAGATTAAGCACTTCTGAGTAATGTGGATATGATGATATCCGATCGATGCGTTTAGATACAGGATGTATTTCTGATGTAATTATCCAAGCGAAGCATGCGTTATCTGAATTTTTAAAATTTATACATGCCTGCTTTTGTTAAATTTGCTTAGTTAATTCAATATATGATGAGCCTTTAATAGATATGTACTTATTAATGTTAATTTCAAGATGGGAAATGTCCGTTAAAGCCCATCCACTGTCCCTTTCTTGAAACTACATTTTTTGTTTTAATGGTGGAGCATAGCTCGTCATATAAACGCGGTAGATCGTGTAATGATTGAGTTACCACGGTGAATTTGGTATTGAATGATTTTAATTCTCTCTAATGGGGGTTCTTCAAGACCGAATAGCTCTATGTTGAATTTCATTCGTGATTTATGAGCTTGAATGATAGATTCAATTAAACTTATCACTATCGATCTACTGATTTGCAGAAATTTGGGAATATTAATTCCTTTTCCATCAATTCTATAGCTGGAGATTTTATATTTAAAACTGGATTGGATTTCTTTCACTTCACGATTAAGAGGTTTTGTAATGGCTTGAAAATGTTTTTGAGATCTTAGATGCCCAACATAATTTTTAACTGTTAAATAAGCTTCTCCACATATATTGCATCGCATACCTTCGGATTGTATCTTCGGTTGATCACTGACGTTAGACAATTTTATCTTCTTTGCTGGTGGAGGAGAATCTTCGTTGTTGTTGTGGTTACTATTTATATGTGTAAATAGTTCCATACCACCCGAAAAACTTTTCCGCATATGTCACACACTTGCTGTGATTTTTGTTGATTAGTAATATGCCTCTTGAGGGCATCTTGTCGACTGAATTGTACATTGCAAATATTGCAACCAATATTTCCGCCGCTTCCACATGTTTTAGGATGACGCATTAATGCATCATTTCTGGAAAATATTTTAGTACACTTATTACAACTGAACATTGTGCTTTGTTAAAACTTGGAGATCTGAACAGCATAAGAAACACTAGTAACTGATAGAAAGTTCGATCGCAACCCTTTTTATACACTGCGATGATGGATGCTTGCGGATGCGCAAGCGATATATGTGCACATCGTACGTACATCTTCAGCACCCTTCGTCGGTTGTGATCGTGTGACATCCTATTTACGTGCCTATTTTGTATAACTACGCTGCGGATTAAAAAATAATTTCTATTAAAGTGTTTGAGAGCGTGATTTAAAATTAAATGTATCAAATATCCTTGTTATATAGTATTCTCGTGTGTGACCTAGTGTTTCTTTGATATATGGAAATGTCTAACTTGAAATTGACAGTTCCTTTACGAAGGGCTGAAAATCACATAGATAAATCTGTAATCTGAGTTTGCAAACCTCGTGGTTGTATTGATGGCTGTGATTTTGTCTGTTAGTTATATTTCAAATTTCCCTCTAAATCTATTGACATACTTGACATATGAGAAATTCCCTATAAATTGTCTTTTATAACAGGCAGGTTACTTTTGGTTAAATCTATACCAAACATGAGTCATATTTCCCGTCAACAAACTAGCAAAAAAATGGAAATCAGTTTTGATATAATGCTTCCCTTGCTATAATGATAAAAGTGGAGGGGTAAAAGTTTGATATCTCTCATGTTATTTTCCCTATGCCACCTTGGTAGGTGGTGGTGGGTCTCGTACCTTCTAATATTAACTACTTCTATAGTATTTTAGTTAAAAAAGTATATTAAAGATGATTATTTTGCTCGTGATATATTAAGCAATCTGATTGTGTTTTTGCTAAATATAATAGTACTATGTAAGTTTAGTATACCTGCACTTGGTGCACAAAGTCAATAGCAACATTTTTGAACAATATAACAACTGATATTTTGGACAGGACGACCATGTTTGTTGGAAAAATTACAATTGATTTTAGTTTTAAGAAGGAAACGTAACATGATATAAAACCTGTCAATTGCTGTTATCTCAAACGCAATCTCAAAATTATTAGAATGTTTAATGAAGGCATTCCGCAAATAAGAAAACTCTGTAAATCGAATCAAATTTTTCACATCGCAATTATAGGCGATTTTATAATAAAAACCTTTGAATAGCCATAGCTTCTTCAGCAAGAATTTTCAGAAATATGAGCTTTTATTCATATTTTCTGACTTAAAAGATTTTCATAATAAAAAGTTGAATTTTCAAGTTTACAGATTTCACTCCTCCAATTACCCAAAACAAAACAAGGCTATACGAACCGTTCTTATGTTATGTTCTATACATGTGCAAAATTTATACAACACACCTCAATTCGTTCCAAAGTTATCAAGAGAACACAGATAACATTTTTTTTGCCCACGTCATGTTTTATCGGGATTTTAAGACGTTCTAGTGAAAACATTATTTAAAAATTTTTTTGTCTTTACAATACTTTCGTTCGCGTTGCGATGTGGAAGTAATACAAACACTTATCAATACGTAAAGTGAAACTTCCGGTTTTAGGAACCTCTGTTACATCCTGTTACGCACCCAAAAATGTAAGTCGTTCGACTTCCTTAATTTTATTTTAATTTAATGTATTTTCGATTTCAATGTATTATATTTAAAGTAATTTAATTCATTCATTTAAGTTGTCCGTCTATGTTACTTAAATCATTTATACAATTTTTCTAATTTCATTTACTTCCTCTAAATTTTTAAATTGTTATTTTCGACCTTGTTTCGACTTCTTGTTACTGTATCTTCATTACAGCAAGAATTATGCAATTATGAAATTTTTATATTTAGTAATAGTAATTTAAATAGACTTTTACACACGATTGGTTTTCGTTTAAGGTATGCGACGGCAGACGGGGTTTATTGGAACTAGAACACATTGCTGCAAATTGTGTAGAAATTTTAAAATAATAATTTAAAAACAAGACAAATTATATGATCCTCTATTCTTAGAATATGAAACTGGAATTTTTATTCGGGAATCTACAAAACGTGGTTGCCATGGCACCGCTAAAAAAACATAAAGGAACAACCTCTCGGAGAAAGACAACGCTTAGTAAATTATAATATTTATGTGATTAATTTTGTATTACATTAATGGTCCGTTTAGGTTTATTTTGTTACATGCAGGAAATAAAAATAGTTTTATTCAGAATGCGTCTCATTTGTTTTCAGCGAAATCCCATACTGCAGATTACCACGGAGATATGTGTGCTCAATTATTTAAAATACTGTTTGAATATGATTTGATTCTTAATCTGAGGTATAATTATATTAGATAATGCCAGCTACCACTCAAACTTAATAGAAAAGGTTCTCAATATGTGATCAACAAAAGAAGAATTATTAAATTATTTATCAAGACACAATATTGCTTCCAATTATGCAATCTTAAAAAGAGAACTTGTACAATTAATTTAAAAAAATGCCAAATTATCGTTCAAGTGGCTGCAATGCAAGATCACCGCCATATCATTGTCAGTTTAATCCTATCAAATTAGTAAGTATATTGGATTAAATATTGCACAGTATAACGATAAAAATTTCAAGTTAACTTGGGTAAAAGGTAAATGAAAATTATTGGCAAAAACGAACATGCTGAGAAAAATGACCAAGTGGTGGAATGCAGAAAAGCAGTTTGATATCGTGCAAAATCCTATTATTATTAATACTGGTGATATAATTTCGAACACTAATATCAGTGATTAAAATAATGGTTTCAATGAACTAAATACCAGAACTTTATACAATTACATTTTTTTTTATAATTTAATCTAAGATTTCACTGTAACAATTTATTACAATACACGTTAGCTGCATTACATGTTATTTATGTGTTCTACATTAATAATTTGAAATTGAATACGTTGTTATATTAGAAGCAAACTATGCAGATCATGAATTAGTGGAAGTCAATTTTTTGACTTTTTATTAGTGTTGCATCAAATTTTCTTTAAATTATTCTGTACTTCTTCAATAAGAATATTTTATAGAATACAATAAAACGTACGAAACAATCGTTAAAACATAAATGCAAAGCAAAAATATATAAATAAACATTAACGTAACCTGAAATTATATTCAAGTAACCGAAAATCGAATTTGACAGTTATTAATTACAATATCGTATAATCTACGAAATACGTTTACTGCATATAATTCACACGCTTTTGAAGAATGAGTCATACTCAATCTTAGTTGTTCCCGACCATATTGAAAATGGCGCCTTGTTTTATGCACGTCGTATTGGGATTTTCTTACCTCTATTTAGTTATCAAAATCCGTTCATGGACTTTACGTGTATGGGAAATTAAGTCACCAGCGTGAATAATGCCGGCAATGAAAAGTCTAATTGAAACACATCATTTTTAAAAATATTAACTGTCCATCAGAAGTATAAAAACTATTTTTAAATTAAGTATGTATGTTTAAATTGTTTATTATTCAGCAGTTAGACTATCATTATAGAATAGGATCAGGAATAGATAAAAGTTTATAGTTTTACGAATAATTCATTGACTATTTATGATTTAGTTCACATTTAAATTCAAGTATCTAAGTAAATTTGTATGAAATATTCATACCTATATGTAGAAAAATATTTTAATCGAATGCAACGTGATTTAATTTATTCATATTGTAACTATCATTTGTCGCCAAATGAAATCTATTCTCTACAATTATTTTAAACTATTATTACTGTATAGTTACTGATTTTTTCTTAAATATTAATTAGATCAAATTACTTCATTATGATAATTTATTAAAATTGTAGGATTTATATAAAGCAATGCATCACTTAGCTGACTTTCCTTGCCGATCTTTGGTTGCAATTTTATTTAATAGTGTCATGTACGTTCCTAAATGATTTTTAGACTAAACGTTATTAAATATTATCTTATTAGTTTTCCTACTATCTTACTTCTCCATTCAAGAATCAAGAATTTCTGAGAAATTGTACTTCAAATTATTTGGTTCTTTTAAACAAAAGCCTATTCATTGTTACTACTCTATTTGACAAAATTTTCTAATTCATGAAATTTGCAGTTTTATGCTACTATGTCGTGTATTTTCTTGTGGAAGTTCTATCCTATTTTAAGAAAAAACTTAAAGTAAAATGAAAAATATCCGGCAATTTTCCCCTTCTAAATCATTAGAGTTCAATATGCAACTAAAATCAGTATAAGTAATAATCTTATTTGTATACCTAGTCGGTAATTCCTCCTCATAAATCGGGTAGTCACTCAGCATTGCACCACCTGTTTAGTTACAGTAGTAAAATTTGATTTTACAGTGAAAAAATCCTTTACTATTACAGGCTGTTCGACCTCAGAAACTTAAGGTTAACTTTATTTAGATTATTTAATGTGGTCAAGCTCTCTTTGATTTATTTGCTTAATTCTTACCTTTGGACGAATCTTTATTTATTTGATATTTTTCAGTCAGTTTACCTGCATTGCTTAAATTTAAATTTAAATACCTGAGATTTGTTTGGTCGAAGGAAACTTGTTTAATCTATAAAAAAATTCTATATAATAATATAAAAGGATTTGATTAAAAATAATATACAGCGTGGAAGGCACTTATGGAATACATTATATGATTTTAGTACCAATAATATTTCCAAAAACGCCGAGACACAAACTTGTAACGTTACATCGTTACATTTATATTTGGGTGTACATTAGTACTTTAATTGCTTTCAGTTTATTTAATTTAACAATAAAGTTTCATCATATATGCATTTATATTTGGTTGTAGTATTTTTCAGAAAAGTGGCAACATTCATTTTCAAAAATAACAGTGACAGTGTTGTAAATTTATCAACATGTTTGGCTAATACGCATGTCAATCTTTTATAGAAATTTGTGAACGATTTCGGGGATTTGTCTTTTTCCGGGGCCTTTGCAATAAACATGTATTAATATTTTGTTTAAAATATGATCTAATAAAATAAATTTAAAATTAAAATATTGTGTAAAGATTAAATTGCTTAGTGTAATATATAATCGTTTTTATTAAAATGAAAATAATTATATAGATTTAAAAAGATTTATTAAGATTAATTAATAATACAATATAATTGCAAACGTTCGAAATTCGACCATTTTTATTTGGTAATTATAACTTAGTTAATTTTTCTTTGTTCTTTTAGTCTGATTTTAATCAGGAAGAATTGCCTTATTTCACGGAAGCAATTGCAATCTGCATTTAAAAATTGATACAGGTTTAAATCAATGCCTGTCCTAATGCGCATAGTGAAAAGTTTAAGTCAGCTACTATCTTGTTACATCATGTAAAGATCAAGTAATAATTAAAAAGGGTAAATTATTTTACTTTTTAAGAAAGCTATAGTGTAATTCAATTTGTAACCACAAAAATAAGGAAGAACATTCGACCTTGTTCTTTGAAATAATAAGGTTAAATTAATTCATATTAATAGTAAATTTCAATTTT